>JAMZAV010002469.1:0-291192 GCA_024449915.1 Sweltsa coloradensis
GAATGGCAGACCAAAAACATCGTCTAGCTTTCTCCCAAACACCCCTTTCACCCCTTTTTTTTGATTGATGTTCTATTTAAATACATAATAATTAAAATTTAATGTATTTCTGAGTTGAAGCTATAATTCTTGTAAATAATAATATGGGGGTTTCGATCAAAGAACGGAAATGCACTTGTCGCAAGTGGGGATAATATTAATGTGTGACAAATAATGAAATAGAATGTCGCAAGAGATTTAATAGGTGTAGCCAACACACGCAAGAATATCAGTGCTAGATCGCGGAGTTTCTAAGCGTGGTTGGTCCACGCTGAGCTGGCGTGAATAGAGTTGAGATAGTTGTTATGTTGGGAATACGATATCAAAACTATCCGAGTTATTTCGTTGGAACCACTATAAAAAAAAAATAAACCTAAACCTAAATAATATTTTATAATATTCATAACCATAAAAATAAAAGAGAAAGAAATACACGAAGATCATGTAGTTCAAGAAAATTATGTGTCGAGCTTGGCAGAGCGATACTGATTCCTGGGATGTCCAAGACCAATGGTGGAAACACCCCTTTACCAGAGTCGATAAAGAAGTTTCCCCGGGAAACTACTTTATCGACTCTGCCTTTACCCAACTATATAGTTGTTGGAATAAAGAGTAGCGATATATATACATTCTTAACCACAGTAACACTGTTATCATCATCATAACTGACCCATTCTTTCATTCTGTTTTATAACAATAATACTAATATTAGTCGTAATATTGTAGCGCAGGTTGCAGCGAAGTGTGTCACAGCCGTCGGTCAGCAATTCACAGGTTGTTTTGGTGTGACAACGAGAACAGATACTCTGGTGGATGCCCAGGCAAGTGTAATTAGTAATCTGTGGCTGACAATGAGTTTGCAAACTTCATGTCCAGCTAGAAAAGAACATTTGGTTGAATTATTACACGATACCAAACAATAGCACTAAAAGTTAATTTTGTGATTCAGTATTAATCTAGGTGCCCGTTAGGGCGCCGCAGCCAAGCCGCGGTGCGCTACACACTCGGGCACCTTATACAGCAAGCAGAGTTGGAGTGATTTCGAGGTGTCACCCAACCGTCATGAAACGTGATGTGAACTTAAAAACTATCAAAATCAAGGGGATTTAGGTACCTTACAATAGATGCCAAATTTGTTTGGGGTACGAACATTCCTTCTTGGTGAAAAAGTGACTTGAAACATGCTCTAAACCATGTTAGCTACTACTGGCTACTACTACTACTACTACTACTACTACTACTACTACTACTACTACTACTACTACTACTACAGGCTACTGGCTACTTACTAATTCGTCAGTTTCAATTGGCCAGCGATTCTGACCAAACGGGTGGGGCTACAACGTTCATATTTTATATGGACATTAAGGTAATAGTGATATAGGGCCTTTTGAAAGAAAAAATTAAAAAAGTTTGATGGAAGACTTCCAAATAAATGTTTTAATGTAAGCCTTATACAGGCATACAATCAACAAGTAACTATAGTTACTTGACAAAGATCGCCTACATTGTTTACAAAAAGCATGTCTTTGGAACACTAGATATTTCACATTATATTGTTTATTGGAAATACCATAGCAATTAAATTGACTTTGATAAAATTATTATAATTTAACAAATAAAATTTACAATAGAACTTGAAAAAGTAATGAGATCCCACACATAACAAAAACTTGTAAAAAGACAGCCAAACCTTACACACTCAAAACACATGAGATCTAAATAAGGGCCAAGCTCATCTACCCATCCACATTTGCGAATTATTTTATAAACATACAGTGTCCCTTAATAAGATCCATGAAAAGCTTGACAAAATAGAATTTGCATGACCAGAACGTTTAAATTAATTAGAAAAAAAGAATTTGGATAAACTATTACCAATAGTTGCAAATTATGTTTTTTTTAAATGTTTTATTATGTTGTTTAATTGTGTTATGTTGTTATTATTATGTTTAATACATAAATAATGTGTTGAATCAAGCGTTTTGAATCTCAACCGCCTTTGATTTACTCGCCACCATTTAAATCCTAGAGTCTCTGTATAATTTCACTGTGTTCAGACTTCAGAGTACCGCGAGCAGTAGATCGTTCAACTACCGTGTAGTCCACGTGGTACACGAAACAACCCTGCACTTTTTGATCAGCTATAATATGACCTAATTTTGAAATTAAATATTTGATGAAGATCCCAATTTTGTTTTTATATTTTTATGTACAAAATAATTCTAAACGACAATAGGTTTGTTCGTTTGACCTGAGATCACTACTCCCGGAGTAAGATATTGGCAAAACAGTTTTTCTGTCCTGGAGTAAGTTGTGATGGGTGTAACCAGGAGGCGTTCTTTTGTCCAGTAGTAACTTACTACAAGTGAGACTGGTGTAATGTTTTTACACTGAAGTAGGAGTAGGAGCAGCCAAAACAATCTCAACACCGTTCTTTTGTCCGCGTTGTAGTAACTGTGATTTTTACTCCTATTTCCGTTTAACCGGTAAACTTCTAGAGAAAAGTGTTTTAGTTAGTTAGTTATTGGGGTTTTAGGGCAGTTGAAGCAGGACAAACGAACAAACCTAATAATAAGTCATCCGAATTTGACACCTTTATCACCAACAAGCATTATTTGTGATCTACATGGAAATTGAGGTGGCTACCTAGTCCCTATCTCCAAAAAGGTTATTTCAATTATATCTTAACTCTGTGTCAAGTGGCATATTCCAATCAAAAAATGCAGGGTTCATGTCAAAATCGACTTGTACCCGACGACTAGTGGCCTTACCGCCCTATTATTGTTATAAGCTTTAGGGCGCTTTGAAGGGATATTCACCCGCTTAACTTAAAAATGATATTTCTTTCAATCAAACTACTAGAATTTACAAAGTAACAGAAATTGGGGCCACCATGACCCCCCAAAAAATTAGAAATTTTAAAAATCCACCCCGACCGGGTTTCGAACCCGGGTCTCCCACATTCCAGGTAGGCGACTTAGCCAACTAGACCACCGAGACGATAACTTTTAACCTATAAGTTGCATCATAGATCTGAAAGTTGTTTTTGAAAGTTCGCGGTACTCGACTCGATTCTATCATCCGCCCTCGCCGCCATCTTCCTATCTCTCCCCCGATCCCACCCACCCACCCCCCTCCCTTCCCTCATGGACTCGCCGCTAGGGATGTTATCGAACGAGGCGACACAGTATCACAGTTGCTCCTGACACATAGGCCACACGCAGCGCGCTCTACTGGACAACAACACCTCTACACAGACACGTACGTACCGCTTTGCACACATACTTCCAGTGTTCTCTCTTTCCTTTGTCAGTAATTAACTTACCACAACGCAATGTCATTCGTAAACAAACATTAGGTCTACATTATTGCTAAAGAGGTACACAAAAACACAATTGTTATCCCATACAACATTTTTTTAAAGAAACTAAAATGTGATTTTCGTAAAAAAAATTGAATTTTTTTTATAATTATTGTTTTGTAAAATAAGATGATTTAATACTAACAAATGAGGTTGTTTCTAATTTCAAAGTTATTTAAATGGAACACGATTGGGTGCTCGCTAAGGCGAGAATGCCCGAAGGTAGTAAGCAGTACTAGTGGCGCTAGAACGCGTGGGGAGATCGGCTAGTGACAACAGGTGACAGAGATAAAGAGGCTGTTGTATCAGGAATAGGATCTCCCTCAACCATATGGTCGAGACTGCGAGGAATCTAAACGACATGGATTTATTAAACTTTTGGGAATCTAAACGACATGGATAGGGCGTTGAATTGAAAACAAAAACGGTATTTTACTTAATTTAAAGATAGAGTAAAAATAAGTAAAAGTAGAAATATTTAGTATTTACACACTTAAATATTACATTCGAATATAAGTTAATAAAAAGTTTACAACAAATTTACAGTAAGTAACATCACAATTTGTATTTTTTTTTAAATGACCGAAAAATTGTTTATTTCTTATGTTATTTTGAAATTTCGTATCTACATGAATTTCAATAATTATTTTTCTCGCAAATGTCAGGAGAAAAAGTGAACAATTGAGTCCTAAGAATAAACAATAATGATGAATTATAACTTTATATTTTTTCGGGAGAAGCCTAGGTATATTGTGGATAGGACAATTATTGTGAAGGGATGTCCGAGGGTTACTTTTGAGGACTCAATCCCTTGCATTCGTATTAACGACCGAGTAAACCTAGGAAAAAAACTTTTGGCACGATTGACGGTCAAGACGGGATTTGAACCCGGGACCTCCCGAATCAGAGTCGCGCGCTTAACGCTAGACCCAACACTGTCAGTTAATAATGTGAAGCTATTTAGAACGGATTTATAACAAAAAATACAAAATGAATAATAAAGTTATTTAAGGTATGTTTGATATAAAATGACCGTATTTTGTATTCAATCAACAAACCTTAAATTGTGGTTTTTAAATTTCTCTTGGGCACCCCATCCAGGGACAATTGCATAACTCTAATCGGGCGTCTAACCAGGTATTTTAAGCTGAGGTGTTGGCTCGAGCGTTAAGCGCGCGACTCTGATTCGGGAGGTCCCGGATTCAAATCCCGTCGAGAACGGCAATCCTGGCTGAAGGTTTTTTCGAGGTTTAGGGATTGAGTCCTCTTAAACAGCCCTCGGACATCCCTTCACAATTGTCTTATCCGCAAATATACCTAGTTAGACACCTGAAGAGGGGCATATTGCACCCTGAGCAGGCTTCCTACCAAAATTATTTTAAATTATTTACTATTATTTAATTGTGAAGAGAATGACAAAGTGCTGTTTAAGAGGATTCGAAGCCAGCATTTGTATTAACAACTGAGGAAAACCTTGGAAAAACCTTCAGTCAGGATTGCTTGTGGAGGGATTAAAAAATTTACAAATTTTCAACTTAGTTTTTGATGTTATGACAAAAAAATAAATACATTTTTGTAGGATGCCCGCTGTAGGGTATACACATCAGATTAAACCGGTGTGACCCTCTTCAGGTGACTAACTAATTGCGAAGGGATGTCCGAGGGCTATATAAGAAGAATCAATCCCTAGCATTCGCATTAACGACAGAGGAAAACCTAAAAAAAAAAACTTAAACCAAGAATTCCGGTCTCTACGGGATTCGAACCCAGGACCTCCAGAATCAGATTCGCGCGCTAAACGCTCGACCCAACACTGTCAGTAATTAATAATGTGAAGCTTTTTAGAACGGATTAATAAGTTATATTAAATTTCTAAACAGTTGATAGAATACAGAATAACTGTCATTTTATATCAAACATAGTAACTTAAATTGTATTTTTTTTAATTTCTCTTTGGTAACCCATCCAGGGACACTTGCATAACTCTAATCGAACGTCTAACTAGGTATTTTAAGGTTGGGGGTGTTCGAACACAATATTTGTATTAACGACTGAGGAAAACCAAGGAAAAACCTTCGGGTAGGATTGCCGGTGGAGGGATTCGAAAAAAATTACGAAATTTTAACGTTGTTTTTTATGTAATGACATATCATACAGGCAAAACATGTACATTTTACCAAGTTAGCTGTCGATTCTTAAAGTGACCGACTGACTATCCCTCACAACCTACTGTTTGAACTCCTTTAAATACTAGCCTAGAGGTGGAGTGGAGGTGTTGAGCCCCCCCCCCCCCATCTCGTTATTATCCGAGTTGGGCTGTGAGGCGGTCAAGAACGAGGATCAATCTGTTGAATGAAAGGTCGAAGGTCAAATCACGCCCAGCAATTAAAGGTCACAAGTCACGTACGTGAGTTGAGAGAGGCGATTCAACTGTAAACGATGAGAAGAGAGGGGGGAGTTGGACGCATCGGAAATAATCATTTGCCAAGTTATTTAGAAGAAAAAGAAAACACATGGAAGAGAGACCAGACAACTGCTAAAAGTAGATGTATAGTATGTATGTGTAATTTCAAGTAAATATCTAACATAACAAAAACTTGTAAAAATACAGCCAAACCTTACACACTCAAAAGAAATGAGATCTAAAAAAAAGGGCCAAGCTCATCTACCCTTCCACATTTGCGCATTCTTAATTCATAAACGTAGTGTCCCGTAACAACATCCTTGAAAAGCTTGGCAAAATAGAATTTGCAACTATTAATTTAAACGTAATAGTTCATCCAAATTCTTTTTTCTAATTAATTTTAACGTAATGGTCATGCAAATTGCAACCACAACACTGACCGCCGTGGTAGGTTCTCGACACAATCACAGAACAGAAGAAACATTCGTCTACACGATATTTTAGAACCACACAGCAAGTAGCCCGAAACTTTGCATCTACCCACAATCAGTAAGTTTTCATGCAATTTGGTGCAATAAATTGTCACATGAATGTTCTTCTGTCTAGACAAACACTCACTTTGGAATTTCAATGCTTGAATGATCATTAGAAAAAACAAGCATACTCAAAAGCATTCTGCCCCCATCACCTCTGCATGCTACCATTTTGCTGATACTTAGATGAAGAAAAATTGTGTAAAACGTTATGTAAGATTATTATAATACTAGGAAGCTTCGCAAACGCTTTTTCAGGCGCGTTGCTGGATGAGCGTAATTTTTTTAACGACAAAAAAGCGTAAAATTGCGATTTTCATGAGAAATTATTTTTTGATTGCACTCAAATTTCACACGAATATATTATTTCATAAAATTAAGGTTCTGTGAAAACATCATTACAATCGGATAAAGCATGTAGGTGTGATAAGTCAAAGAATGTTTTAAAAAATCGAAAAAATCGTAAAATTGTGATTTTCATGAGAAATAATTTTTCGATTGCGCTCAAAAACGTCGAAGTTCTTGGTTCAGAGATTTCGAAGGCCTCCATAAAATTTTATCGCAATTGGAGTATTGGTTTAGCCGGAATCGTGATAACAGACACACAATAATACAGAGAAAAAAACATTCCGTATTTTTTTCTCCAGTGTAGTGAAATGAAATCTTCGCTTCGCTCGCTACGCTCATCCAACTACATGGGTGGACATATCGGAGCAAGCGAGAAAATACCATTCTTTCTCTTTTTTTTTTTTTTAGGAGAATGTGTTTTTTTTTTAAATTGATATAAACAATATGCCATTTATCACAATACACACAATACAAACCAACAATATATCATTTACCATTTACACAAAATTAATATCTCTAGTTGTTCGCTCGTCAATGGTGTCGGCTCCTACAGGGTTGACCTGGTCGGCTATTATTTAAAGTCCTTAATTGAAAAAAAAAATCAGTTGTTATATAACTTGAGTGGGTAGAATCTAAATACTATTTTTTATACGTATCATTATTAGGCCCCTACATTTTTTTTAAAACTTGTAGTTAATATCTTCTAGCATTTAGCGTATTCTACCCCGAGCCCAGACGGAGGAAATGGAGTTAAAAAAACAGTGTATTATAGTTTTTAGCATGTATTTTTTATTTATTTTTTTTATTTATTTTAATTTATTTATTTATTTATTTAACATCAATCCTTTTCAGTTAAAAAAAACTGATTTACAAAGGAGGACAACTAAATAAATCTAATTACATAGAATTATCATCTAAATAAATAAATAAATAAATAATAATAAATAAATATTTTTATTTAGAGTCTACCCACTCAGTTATATAACTGATTTTCAGTGGTGGACTTTAAATCAAAGCGACCGAGCCAACCCTGCAGGCCCCGACGCAATCGACGAGTGAGCGATAACCAACCAAAGATCGATATTTTTAATAGGAAATATAGCAATCAGTGTATGGACAGTGCGAACACCCGCGAATCAACGCCAGAATCAACAAGGCCGATTCAGAACAACTCTAAAATTTATTATGTGCTTCGTTGCTAGGACGGCTCCAAAGTCACCGTTTACAAACTCCTAAGACAAGAACTGATGGACTTAAGTCCAAATCAGAAGTTAAAAAACTACTGACTTTAACGGGAATCGAACCCCGGACCTTCTGCATTTGAAGCAGATACGCTAACCTCAAGACCAACGAGCCACACTCAAGACCAACGAGCCACACAAAGACCAACGAGCCACACACAAGACCAACGAGCCACACAAACACAAACGAGCCACACAATATCTTAACCATATGTTCTGTGAAGAACCTGTCACCATTTATTTCATAGTCACAATAAAAAGCAAACGACTCCACAAGAAAATGAGATTCATAAGTAGTTTCGTTCCTAATGGAAGAACGCATTAAATAAATAATAAATAAACAAATTCGTATATAAAGTCTACCCACTTAGTTACAGAACTGGTTTCCAGAGAGGGACATTAAATTTATAGCAGACCAAGCCAACCCTGTAAGCGCCGAAACCATCGACGAGCGAACAATGACCACCTAAAGAGCGGCATATTAAAGTACAGGAAACACCGATCAATCAAGCTGGACACGATTCCACCGCGGACAGCGCCTGAATCAACAAGGCTGATTCGTAACAACCTAAGAATTTATTGTGCCTCGTTGCTATAGGACGGCTCCAAAGTCACCGTTTACACATTTCTTAGTCCAACAACTGATGGACTAGAGTCCAAATCAGAAGTTAAAATGATTCTTAGCGGGAATTGAACCCTGGATCTTCTGCATTGAAAGTATAAACACTTACCACAAGACCAACGAACGACACAGCATTGTTTAGCATATAGATACAGGAGAAACCATATGTTCTGTTGTGAAGCTTTCGAAAGCCCCTAGAAGAATAGAAGATTTAAAAGCAGTTTCGTTCGTGATCGAGGAACGCGTTGTTCGTACTTACCCTCACGGTTCTCTTCTATTGGGGATTTGTCTCTGGCTCGCTGCCCAACCCCCCCCCCCTACCCCCCGCTATATACTACACATCGTGACACCCACGCACACCCAACGCTCGTAGCATCGATTGCAAGAGACGTGTATTAACTGGAGGCTACGTACAAAGAACATCTGAGTCCATTAGCAAAGATGAAGCTAGAGATTATTGCCTGACTCAATGTTTTAAAAGATGGGAAGAAACTGTTATTGGATGAGCGAAGCAAAGATTTCAATTTCACTGACCCCTCAAAAAATTTAGCTCCAATGTTTTTTGTTTTTTTTTGTATTTTTGTATTTTTGTCTGTTTGTTCGCTATCTACCAGGCAAACGGCATATACGATCTTGATTTAAAATTGGAGGGGACCTTAGAAATCTCTGAACTTAGAGGTGTATTGTTTTTCGGTTCAACCGAAGAAATATTTCTCAAAATATCGTACTTTTACGATTTTTTTTCGATTTTTAGTGCGATATTTTCGTGACAATTGGGCCGATTCTGACCAAACGGGTGGGGCTACAACGTTCAGTTTTTACATGCCCATTAAGGTAATGGTTATGTATTGCTTTTTGAAAGAAAAAGTTGGAAAAGTTAGCCAGAATCCATAGAATAAAGGTTTTAAAATGAGATTTTTGAGGAACATAATAACAATTAACAAGTAACAATGGAAACTTGACAACAATCACCTACAATGCGTTTAAAAAGCTCTTGCAAAAGTAAAGATATCCCACGCAAACTAAAAACTAAAAAAAAGTTCATCCATCAACGCGACTTAAAATGCGTTTGCGAAGCTTCCTAGTCTTATTTTTGTATCTATTGTCTTATGTATGTATAGCCGCTCCCTCGTCGATTGCGTCGGGGCCTACAGGGTTGGCTTGGTCGCTTAGGTTTAATGTCCCAGTTATATGACTGAGTGGGTAGACTAAATGCGAATTTCTTTCGTTCTTTCTTTCTTTCTTTCTTTCTTTCTTTCTTTCTTTCTTTCTTTCTTTCTTTCTTTCTTTCTTTCTTTCTTTCTTTCTCTCTTTCTTCCTTTAAGGCTATTCCATAGCACTGTCACCGATATTTTGAAAGTCAAAGGAAAATGGCTGGTTGAATGAAAGAGGAACTTGAATAAAAATGGAAGAAAGAAAAAAGGATACGGGACAAAAGCTCCTGTGTTCGATGCGCAGGGGCCAAACTACTCGTCCGATTTTGACGAAATTTCACACCAACATCAAGGACCAATAGATAGAGTGCTGTTAACATGGACAGCAAAATTTGCAGAAATTCAACATACAAAAAATTATAATTAAATTAATGACTTCTTTATTTTTTTAAACTTGAAGTTCGCTTTGGGAAAAAGTACTCTTTCTCGCCAATATTACCACTTGAATGTTGATAACAGAGAAAAATTTCAAAATTTTATCTTGCCCTGCCAACTTTAAAAAATAAATTACTGCAAACAAATTAGTCTTACAGAGCTTTACTAAATTGAATTTGATTTGAGGAGCATAAAAGATGAATGCAGAACATCTGGAGCCAAAAAATGGGGTGTATGAGTGGACCTTTTTAAAACATATTTTGGAATCTTGATAGCTTTAAAACTTTGTCATTGGCGATGTGATATGTTTTGGTGTCGCCCGCGTCCCTTGCATCTTAACTAGCGCATCAGATGGCAGACAAGTCTCGACTTGTTGACTCACACTGCTGCAGTCGTTAGGTTCGCTGGTACTTGCTCACTCGTCAAACAACGACTTTTTCTAGTTACGAAGAAGGGGCGTGATTTTGGGGAAAGCATGTTATTACGAGTTTGAGTGTATGTTTGTGCACAATTTCAATACACGATGTCATAAAGGGATATTTTATATTGGTACTATGCTCAAGTATCCATGTGGAACAAAAAAGAAGCAGGTTAAAGCCTATTTAAGAAATTTTCCAAAACGCCAATTTTCACAAAATTTCTGGATTAAAAAAATGAAGATTTCGTGTAAAATCACAGTTACAAGATAAAATTTTTAAAACGGTTATTTAAGTGTAGTGTTATGCTATAGATTATGTGGCAAACAATAATTTTTGGGGGTAATAGCCCTTTAAGTTCTAAAACATTATTGGAAAATATAAAAATTCTCAGAAAAAAAAATAGAAAAATGAATTGATTGCTGAAAATGACCTAATTAAGACCATTTTTATTCGTGACTGAGTGGGTTAATTAATTATTAAATGTGAAGTGATGGTTTGTTGTAATTGTTTGTTGTAGGCTGAGATATGCTCGCCCGGTAACTAGACCCCCCCGGCCACAAGGAGATGGACTACATAAGAGAGTTCGACATCAAAGTAGACAGAGAGATGTATTATGCCGGGGAGACGGTGGCTGGCCACGTCGTCCTGGACACTGTGGAGAACTTCAAGCTCAGGGGTGAGTAGGGTGATAGTTGATCTGATTTGTTTTGCTTAAAGGAGGGTTTATGTAAACCAGGTAGTCGGTAGTCAGCAGTCAGTACGAACAACGAGTATCGATAGTCGGCAGTGTGTAGGTTTACCCCGTCTGGGCCCGGGGTAGAATATCCCAGAGCATGGCTCTGCTAACCGTAAAGGCGATTCAAGAGAAAAAGACCACCTCGCAAACATCAGCTAGAAAGAGAGGAGTATCTTCCTCCCCGAAACTAGAGGCGAGCTCTGGCAACTATCGTCGGGGACCTTGCCCCTTACCCTTGACGACCCTCGACGCCGATGACGACAATGACACCACGAACGATGACAAAGACAATGACGACCGTGACGTGTGAACCCCCGCTTTCCCCCCCCTTACCCATGGCTGGTTCTGACCAGCATGGGCCTCTCCTCTCCCCCCTCCCCTAGGTTAGAGTGGTGCATTATAGACTTTGAGCCAACTGTAGGTATACCTCCCCCCCCCGGGGCGGAAGGTCTGAGGGTGGTTTAAGGTACTTTTATATATTGACTTTCGATTTCCGCTTGTTAGCCATCACGGTTTTGGTGGTGTACCCACCAGGGGTGACCAAAGTACCCACTGTTAAAATAAAAAATAATCATTTTCGGTGGTAATGGGGCACTCACAAACCTCCCCCTATGCAGAGCGGAAGGTCTAAGGGTGGTTTTAGATACTTTCTTATATTGACTTTCGATTTCCGCTTGTAATCCATCACGGTTTTGGTGGGTGTACCCACCAGGGGTGACCAAAGTACCCACTGTAAAAATTAAAAAATAATTATTTTCGGTGGTAATGGGGCCTTCACAAACCACCCCCTACGCAGGGCGGAAGGTCTAAGGGGGGTTTTAGGTACTTTTATATATTGACTTTCGATTTCTGCTTGTTAGGCCATCACGGTTTTGGTGGGTGTACCCACCAGGGGTGACCAAAGTACCCACTGTAAAAATTAAAAAATAATTATTTTCGGTGGTAATGGGGCACTCACAAACCTCCCCCTATGCAGAGCGGAAGGTCTAAGGGTGGTTTTAGATACTTTCTTATATTGAATTTCGATTTCCGCTTGTAATCCATCACGGTTTTGGTGGGTGTACCCACCAGGGGTGACCAAAGTACCCACTGTAAAAATTAAAAAATAATTATTTTCGGTGGTAATGGGGCCTTCACAAACCACCCCCTACGCAGGGCGGAAGGTCTAAGGGGGGTTTTAGGTACTTTTATATATTGACTTTCGATTTCTGCTTGTTAGCCATCACGGTTTTGGTGGGTGTACCCACCAGGGGTGACCAAAGTACCCACTGTAAAAATAAAAAATAATAATTTTTGGTGGGTAATGGGGCCCACACCAATCCCCCCCCCTACGCAGAGCGGAAGGTCTAAGGGTGGTTTGACGCCCTTAAATATATTTAATTTGAGTTTAGTTTGCAAGATATCATGGTTTGGGTGGGTGTTCCTACTAAGGATGACCAAAGTACCTACCGAAAAAATAAAGAATTTTCAATTTCTATCGTAAATGGACTTTCCTAAACCTGCCACACACCTAGGCCGAAGGTCTAAGGGTGGTTTAAGGTACTTCTATATATCGACTTTTGATTTCTGCTTGTTATTCGTCACGGTTTTGGTGGGTGTACCCACCAGGGGTGACCAGAATACTAAAAATGAAAAATAATACATTTCGGTTGCAAAGGGGTCTTTCCCCTGCCCCTACGCAGGGCGGAAGGTATGAGGGTGGTTTTAGGTACTTTAATATATTAGTGTAAGTTTATGCTTGTAAGATAAAATGGTTTAGATGGGTGTACCCACCAGGGATGACTGAAGTACCCACCGTAAAAATACATATCTGTCGATTTATATCATAAATGAAATTTCCTAAACCTTCCCTACAACTGGACCAGAAGGTCTGAGGGTGGTTTTAGGTACTTTGATGTATTGACTTTTGATTTCCACTTGTTATCCGTCATGGTTTTAGTGGGTGTAACCACCAGGGGCGACCAAAGTACCCACTGTAAAAGTAAAAAATATTAAATTTCGATCGTAAGCGGTCTTCGTAAAACTCCCCGTACGCAGGGCGGAAGGTCTAAAGGTAATTTTAGATACTTTTATACATTGAGTTTATATTTAAGCTTGTAAGCTGCCTTAACTTTGGTGGGTATACCCACCAGAAGTAAATTAATTTCACCGCGTAAGCCGTAAACAATAATAAATTACTAATTTGCTTGTAAATGAACCAAACATTGACATTTTGCGTTGTACCCTATCGACTTGTGGTCTAATTAAATTAATTATTTTACTTTGTAGGGTTGTACAAACGATGACAAACAAATCTATATTTTAAATCTAGCAGCATTAAATTGAATGCCATTTATGACCGAATTGATCCACTTTGGTTGGTGTAACAAGAACAAATGTGTAATAATAATCACTATAGCTGCTATGCTTTAGATGTGGCTTGTTTACTTTCAATATGTTGGTGGGTACACCCACGATGGGATTTCAAGTTGATTGTATTTGAATATAAAACATGGAATTTATTTTTATTTTTAAAATAGTTTAAAATGCTGCATATTAGCATTGAGTATAGATTAAAGAAGATGAGAAATTATGTAAATCATGTTACTAGACATTAAAATATTGTATAAAGTTTAAATTATACTAGGTGATCAACTAAGATGCAACCCTATCTTTATTAAACTTGTCGTTTACAAGTCTTGTAATGATAAATACCAGTGGTAGGTAGCATTAATGCCACACTTTTAATAACAATGTAATGGTACATGCATAATGGCTTATTGCATGGTATTCTGTGATGTCAACTTGTAACCGAATAACCCTAAATGGGTTTTGTTGAGAAACCCTACTATGTGTCCATAATAGAAGCCAAAGCGGGAAAATATATTTAACGAAATAAAAAACATGTTATACAAAAATATATAGATAAATTATATAAATGTGCACAATTTGATAATTTGAATGATGAACGAAGCTAACTATCAATAGAAGCAATCTGTGTCTACTGTCGCTCGCCTAACTATTTCTCCTTAGATATCTGCATAATGTGCGTAAGCACACACGCACAATATTATTGTAAATCAGTTTTTTAACTGAATATGAGACGTTAAATAAATAAATAAAACCCACATCTTATTCCTTTTTTGAGGTGATTATTATCAGTTCTGACGCAGGGTCGCAGTGGGCGTTAATCTAGTACCCGAGTTAAATGATAATTCGATACAACGGACTACTAATGTTTTTATGGCCAATTAACACTAAGCAAGAAAATATCATATATGGTAAATAATAATATAATAACATCATTTATTTGGACAGCGCGGTTACTAAAATGTTGTCAGTAAAAGATTTTGTATATAATAACCTGCTTATGAGCATTTTATAATGTTGCTACGAATTACACAACAAAATAATGCCAAGTAGTATATAATATACTGGTCCTTTGAGTTATTTGTATTATTATATACATCAATTAATTGAAATTTATTGAAGATAAAAAATATGCATCTCACTTATAAACATATTCAAAAGTAATAGAAACTATTAACTTTTGTAGATTTTTGTAAATTATAATTTGTATTGCACGGATTTGTACAGGCAAATTGTACCTATATTGCATGGTAGCCAGCTTAATATGTTTATCTTTGCTTCAATACCGATTGCCTCTTCAAGACTAAATGATTCAGTTAATTAATTATAATTTATCCTATTATACAGAACACATATAGAATATTTCAACGAAAAAAAAAGTCGTATACATGCAATTTATTCTGTAGTTGCATAAATAATACAAAATTTTCGGAACTTTTAAACAATTTAAATTAAACAAATACATAGTTTTTGATCGAAATACATAAAAACTATGCTAATTATATTTATTCAAACTAAATATAAACAAAACATCAAACGGTGTGACCATAATTTCAGATTACGGCATGCGGCTTCCCACAGCGAGGTTTTTCGAGTGTTTTTTGACAAATTTGACCCAAAATGCATTATTAACATATGCATAAAATTACATATTTTTAATCTACTCATCAAGACCTTTCATTTGAATAGTCACATGCCCATAAAGGAACGAAAAATTTTCATGTTGTCCAAAACAGCATAGGGTACTATCTCCGGATATAGTAATGATATCTCCCTAAAGTTAATTTCTAAAATTCGACATATTTAATTGAAATGAAATTATGAAGAAAAACTAGACCATTTGCGTATAGTTGGCTCTAAATAAATATTTTTAGTTTTGGGACAAAAATGTTTGGTCACCCCTGGTGGGTACACCCACCAAAGTCATGATGGCTAACAAGTGAAAATCAAAATGAAAATATAAAATAGCTTCTCGAAACCACTTTCAAACCTTCCGCCCCGGGGGGGGGGGAGGGTTTGGATTAGCTGGCTCATGGACTATTATGACCTAACGGTTGACGCGTCCTTAAATCCAAATAAAAAACGTTCTATACCTGATGTAGCCTAGGCCTAACCTGTTACCGACCAATAGGAAACATAGGTTGAAAGTAACATAACCTCACAAGCAAGCACGCACAAAAGCGCGCCAAACCACTGATGTCACGTGACCGCCCCTGATTGGTTTAATCTACTGAGTCAGGTAAGGAATGAATATTGACCATCTCTTGCCGACGCTTACATCACCTCATACACGATGGGCAGGAAGTCGTATGTTTTAAGAGGGCCGGCTCCCGAAACCGATCTACGTACCTCGTCGTCGGGGAGGTCGACGACGAAAGAAAGAGCCAGCCTCTAGTTTCAGGGAGTAATTTACTAACTCATTTACCAGACGATGTTTGCAAGATGGACTATTATTTCCTTGTCTTTTACAATTAGCAGAGCCGTGCTCTGAGTCACATTCTAACCCGCGGGCCCAGTTTTTTTTTAAATCAACCACGAGCAAAAGAGAACCCAAATTATTCCTAAGGATGTGTCTGAATAAGATTCCAGGTCTAGATCTAGGTCTAGGTCCAACTTAAAGGGGCTAAAAACCCCAAAAATTATTTTTTACCACCTGATCTATAGCACAATACTACACTTAAAGGGGTATTTAACCGCTAAACTAAAAAATATATTTAATTCAGGCTAACTAGTAATGAATTTAGCAATTAACAGAAAAATTATTGGGGCCACCATGACCTCCCAAAAAATTGTCAAACATGACATTTTTCGAGCTAGGTCCATCGGCAAAAAACTCCCATAAGAAATAACATGGGGACGATGTTTATGCCTCGTGACCTCGGAGGATTTTGATCCAAAAAATATTGGTCATTATTGACGTACTAGACAGCCTTTTCTGTAAATTCTGTATATTTTGTTTTGTAATTTGGGCAAGTAGTTCGGTCAAAATATGCTGATTACCAAGATGGGGTGTGATTTTGGAATGCATATTTTTGCGTGTTTGAGGGTATATTTGGGCACAGTTTCAAGACACGATGTTATAAATGGGCATTTTAGATTGGTACTATGCTCTAGTATCTATGTGGACCAAAAAGAAGCAGGTTAAAGCCGATTTAGGAAATTTTCCAAAACACCAATTTTCGCCAATTTCTGGATCAAAAAATTAAAAAATTCGTGTTAAATCACAGTTACAAGATATAATTTTTTAAACGGTCATTTAAGTGTAGTATTGTGCTATAGATCACGTGGTTAAAAATAATTTTTGGGGTTTTTAGCCCCTTTAAATGACCGTTAGAAAAATTATATCTTGTAACTGTGATTAAAACGAATTTTTTAATTTTTTTGATCCAGAAATTGGAGAAAATTGGTGTTTTGGAAAATTTCCTAAATCGGCTGTAGCCTGCTTCTTTTTTGGTCCACATAGATACTAGAGCATAGTACCAATCTAAAATGCCCCTTTATAACATCGTGTCTTGAAACTGTGCCCAAATGTACCCTCAAACACGCAAAAATATGCATTCCAAAATCACACCCCATCTTGGTAATTAGCATATTTTGACCGAACTACTTGCCCAAATTACAAACAAAATATAGAGAATTTACAGAAAAGGCTGTCGAGTACGTCAATAATGGCCAATATTTTTTTAGATCAAAATCCTCCATGGTCACGGGGCATAAAGATCGTCCCCATGTTATTTCTTATGGGAGATTTTTGCCGATGGGACCTAGCTCGGAAAATGTCATGTTTGACAATTTTTTGGGAGGTCATGGTGGCCCCAATAATTTTTCTGTTAGTTGCTAAATTCATTATACTAGTTAGCCTGAAAGAAATATATTTTTTGAGTTTAGCGGTTAAATACCCCTTTAACTTGGAACGTAATAACTCGATAATGATATATGAAGTTTACTGCCTAAAAACTCTAGGTATAGGTCCATTCTTGGCTCAAGTCGGCGAAGTGCTCTAGTATTGTCCGGAAACTATTTCTAGACTAGAATAAGTATGCCTAAACTTACATTACTCTCAAATTAAAATCTTTTCTATAATCAAAATGAATGTTATTTCTAAGGTTTGTTACGTCATTCAGGCGAATGCTGGGGCTTGTGTCCCCTTAGTTTAGAGTGTGCGCAGAAAGGGTACTCGAGTAAATCAGGTTCCCGTGATAGATTTATCTTTGTTCCCGGGGGAAGAATGGGATGAAAATGTGATTCGAACCTTTGTTGAACTCTCGCGAGTTATTTTGGGAGATTGGAAGAGAAATAAGACGATCTTCGGATGAAGACTTGATAGAATGATATCTGGTTACTCTTAACTTCGTGATCAGCGTCCGTACCTCTCTCTCTCTCTCTCTCCTCCACCCAACCCTCCCTCTCCATCTTCTCATCATTATTACTCCTGATATTCGACTCCCTAGGATTCAATGGGTCCCGAAGATAATTTACTGGCTCATCCTGGGACGCGAAGCCCTGGAGAGCTTTAGAAAGAGGAAGCTGGGCGAGCCTTCATTATAATAACCAGGACTCGATATGAAAAGAAAACTCAACACTCATTCATGTTTTTTTAAAGTTTATTTGCTATTGTTGTTGCATATCAAATAATGTGAAATATATTTATTATTATAAGGTTGGTGCTTCGCTCTTTTCTGTGTCCTCGTCACACATTCAAATTAATGAATATCTTGCGGAACGAATAATCAATAAATAAATAATAGAAAATTGACGTTACATGATAAGTTTTAAAATTAGCGTAAGGTTTCTTTCTTTCTCTTTCTTCTGTCCGTCCGTCAGACTGTGCACGATAAAAACCGAACATGCTCTCCGAATTAAAAACCGTTTTGTCCGTTAACAAACACCACACTTCAATTTGTTTAAGGTAGCTGGGACCAGCATTTTTTTATCTTTAATAAAGTAATTACTCAATCAAAACAATTACATAAAACACCATTATAGAACTTACGTCCTGAACAAACTGTAGATTGTCCTTCGTTTCAATTTTTTTTTAAATAACGTGTATCCTATTTGGTTAAAACTGATTTACAAACGTGGACAACTAAATAAATGTAGTATTGTAAATACGAAACTAGAAGAACAGGTAAAATAATTATTAAAATGTAATTATTCGACATACACTGTTCTTATAAGAAATACTTAAAACCAGTATTTATAACAAGAACAGTGTATGTCTAATAATTACATTTTAATAATCAATCAATGTAATTACGCATACACAACAATGTACTTCAGTTAAGTAAATCTTTGAAATAGTAACATTACAACAACAATGTATTAAACAACATATTTCTTTTATTGTTGAAGTCGAGTGTTGCTAGCTCTAGCCCACACAAAGCCACAACATATTATCCCACTTACAATAAGTATAAGTAATCAACACTCACACTCACAGACGAACCAAATTACTGAGCGTGGGATGTGTAAACAGGCGACGTTGTCGTGTTTGTCCTGTAGTGTTATCTAGATAATCTGCGAGTCTTTGGTGGAGGTGCCGGGTAGTCTGGGGACCCGGCCCCTCCACCAAAACTGACATTACTTTCTGTATTTTCGGTTTTTAATTGTGTATTATTGTAATAATTAAATCGTTTTTAAAAATTAATAAATATGTAAGTTTTAATTTTAAGTAAGTTAAATAAATAAAAAAGTGTGGCTCGTTGGCCTTGTGGTAAGGGTCTCTGCTTGCAATGCTGAAGGTCCAGAATTAAATTTCGTCAATGTCAGAAGTTTTTTAACTTCTGATCTTAGACTTAAGTCCATCAGTTGTTGTCTAAGGAATTTGTAAACGGTGACTTTGGAGCCGTCCTAGCAACGAGGCACATGATAAATTCAGAGTTGTTCTGAATCGGCCTTGTTGGTTCTGGCGTTGATCCCCAGGTGTTCGCAATGTCCATACCACTGATTGCTATATTTCCTCTTTAAAAATATCGATCTTTAGTTTGTTATCGCTCACTCGTCAATTGCGTCGGGGCCTACAGGGTTGGCTTAGTCGCTTTGGTTTACTGTCCCCCACTGAAAATCAGTTACATAACTGAGTGGGTAGACTCTAAACACTATTTATTTATTTAATGAAATACTTAGTAGTTAAGGGGGAATAGGACACATGTTTATAGTTGGCACATAGCTATTCGCTCGGCCGGTAAGAATCTGATGTATACGAAACTTTACATAGTTGCCAATAAAGCATACATAAACAGCCCTACAGTCGTAGATTATCAATATTTTATGTCAATCAGCCAGGGTCAAGCTACGAATATGGTCAATTTTTTACTTATCTGAAAATCATTTTTTTAAAACAATACTTAAAAAGTTTTTTTAAGTGTTATTGTAGACCCCTATATTTCCACTTCTGTGAGAACAACCTAAAATGTCGAACACAGGACACAGGAATTTGCTTTAAAAAAACGTAATATGTCCCTTAATATCCTCTCAACATCTGTGACTCTAGCCCTGGTTGTTAAAGTGTTGTGAATCTATCTCGGACTTCTTTACGTCTTCGTCTTCCCGAACTCTCACGGAACCACCCGAGCGAATGATTCACCGCCTTCGTTAGTTACTAATTGGAAGATCGAAGAGCGTTTTAACGACCATGTTCTCGTTTACTTTCACTCGTCATCACAAGAAAGAAAAGAAGAGTTTAAGCTTTTTTAGCACAAGATAAAGAGGCTTTAGCAAACACTAGTCGTGAATACGAGATATTTAATATCCTGATGAATCTAAATCGAACAAATAGAAAGACTTGGGATAGATGTTATATTGCGGAGCGTGTATATACGAATAAGAAGTGTAGTGAATATACATGAAAGAGTGTAGGACATGCGTTGTAGGCAAATTGCTGTTCGCTCGGCCGACTGACACCACTGTTGTATGAAATTTTGAACATATGTCACGAGTGTGGAAATATAGGGCCCTGCAGTAACACATTTCCAAATTTGGTTTTCAAATAATTTATAAAAAAATTAAGCAGTTTTCACGAATTTTGATTTTGTTAAAAACTCCAAAATTGACTATATTCGTGATTTTTTTCTGGCTTATAAAGTCCCGCCACGTTAATGGATGAGTGTTTTTGTAAGTTTTTAGTTTGCGTGGGACTACTTTTCCTTTGCAAGTGCTTTGTGAAAGCATTGTAGGTGATTGTTGTCATGTTTCAATTGTTACTTCTTAATTGTTATTATAAACCTAAAAAACTCATATTAAAACCTTTATTCTATGGATTCTGGCTAACTTTTTCAACTTTTTCTTTCAAAAAGCAATACATAACCATTACCTTAATGTCCATGTGAAATATGAACGTTGTAGCCCCACCCGTTTGGTCAGAATCGGCCCAAATGTCACGAAAATATCGCACGTAAAATCGAAAAAATCGTAAATGTACGTTTATTTGATGGATTCTGGTTAACTTTTTCAACTTTTTTTTCACAAGGTACTACATCACCATAACCTTAATGTCCATGTAAAATATGAACTTTGTAGCCCCACCCGTTTGGTCAGAATCGGCACAAATGTCACGAAAATATCGCACTAAAAATTTGAAAAAAATCGTAAAAGTGCGATATTCATGAGAAATATTTCTTCGATTGTAACCAAAAACGTGGCACGTCTAAGTTCAGAGATTTCAAAGGTCCCCTTGAATTTTCATCAAGATTGCTTATGCCGTTTGCCCGGAATCGTGCGAACAAACAGACAAAAAAAACAAAAACAAAAAAACAAAAAAAAAACAAACAAACAAAACATTGGAGCGAAATTTTTTGAAGGGTCAGTGAAATTGAAGTTATCGCTTCGCTCGCTACGCTCATCCAACAAGATAAAGTTAGTAATATTTTATTTATTTTTTGTTTGTTCTTTTTCTATGTACTGTTGCTTTAAGTAGGTTCGCTCCGTATTTTGAGAACTGCCGTGCACGTCATTGTTAAAATATATTGTTCATAGAGAATACTTAAATATAAGTTTCACGTTATACTAAATTCAATGACAGCCATAACAATTTGTTCTACAGAGGATATTTTTTTGAATAAGGGTGCGTCGACCGTTGGTCATAATGTCAATCATAATGTCGTCAATGGAAGGGGGAAATGTCCCTGACGACGACCGCCAGAACTCTCCTATAGATTAAGGGAGTTATCTAGGGCGACGGTCGTCGCCCACAGCCAAGCGCATGCGACTGCTTAGGCGACGACGAGCTCGCGGCCCTGTATACAGCTACCAGAGTTGGGGGGTTTTCAGCAATCTGCACACGCCGCCCTGAAAGAGTTGCAATCTTAAACTCGGAAATGACCTGGTATGGGGTCCAGACATACCAAAAAAAATAAACCCAATCCGAAAACCCCGTTCTGGTTAAAAAAAGTGCCTAAACTCGTTTAAAAACCTTCCGGCTGGCTGGAAAGCAGTACCTGTTCTCCGCGAAGATTAATTTAGCCTACAGAGAAATGGGTGATTTTTAGAACTTTAAAAACTTGGACTACCCCCTTATATTAGCTCAGACGCAGTGCTTTTTGCTTTTAAAAAAAAAAATCGGGTAAAAGGACCGGAGAAAAAATAAAAAATTTTTGAATGATAATAAAAAACACGTAATTACAAAGGGGTGGAATTTATACAAGCTTGAAATTAAACATGCTTTAACCATTATAAATCTGCGCCCCGGGATCGGGGGACAAAATTTTGGGGGCCCCGAAACCCCAAAACTGTCAAAAAACAACTCTAAACTTAAAAAATTAATCATTCAAAAAAACGTTTAACTGAGAAGTTTCAAACGTGGAATACATTTTAATTATCTCTTCTTAATAAATTTTGAATATGAAAAGCAAAATTGAGTAACGGGGGGTGCCGGAGAAAATAAAAATTTATCAAAAGCTGGGAAATCCCCGTACTTTTATGAAAAAGACGCTTACAGAGAAAACTGTACATCTGAGAATTTTGAAACTTGGACCACCTTAGATGTCCCTCATCGCAAAAATTTAGCTTTTAAAACCAAAAAACCGGGCAATAGGGCCCGAAAAAATCAAAATAAAAGAAAACGCGTGATTACTCAGGCGTAGAAAAGTACAAACAAAAATTAAACTGCCAAACCATTATAAAATCTAGCACCCAAAACACAAGGGGGTAATTTGGTGGGTCCGGGCCCAAAAAAAAAAAAAAATAACTCTTAACTTAACAAATTTAATCTTTTAAAGTCCATCATTCACGCCTTTGAAGGGAAAACAAAAAGCAAAAAGTTTAAATTCGCCCACAAATAAAAAAAATTTAAAAATAAAAAACGGCACCCCAACTCTGCTTAAAAAGTCCTCGATGTGAATGATGTGAGATATAGAAGTTGAGCCCAAGCTTTTATTCTTTCCCTAATTTCGCATTGAAAGAAGTAAATCATTTCGCCTATTGACGACGCCAACCAACCATTTTCGTGGTAAAAAAAAAAAACATTTTAAACTCAAAATTTTAAAAAAAAATTGCTGGCCATTGATTTGTGAGATATAAATTTGAGCCAAGCTTTTCATTCTTCCCCCTAATTCGCAGAAAAGAAAAAGATCATTTCGCCTTTTGGACGAGCCCCAAAGCCAACCATTTTCGTGGGAAAAGTAAACATTTTAAAAATCAAAAACTTAAAAAAAAAAGCTTGGGTATTGACTTTTTTGAGTTCTCTAATGAAAACCCAAAATTTAAAAAACCAAAGCAATTTTTTTTTTGATTTTGATTTAAAAATTTATTTTTTCCCCCGAAAATGGGGGGGATGGCGCTCGTCAACAGGCAAAATGTCAACTTTTTTTCCCCAACCAACATTAGGGGGAAAGAATAAAGCTTGGGCTCAACTTCAATCTCCAGCATCCCGACGAAAAACTTTTGAAAGGGGGGAGCTTGGCTGCCGTTTTTTTTAAAAATTTTTTTATTTGGAGGGAATAACCTTTCATCACGATATTTTCGAGATGGGCTTTACCTCCTTCCTCCATTTTACGATTAGCAGAACCCCAGATAATAGAGGCAGAACCATGCTCTAGGGCCCAATTCTACCGGGTTTAGAGGGGGATAACAATACCATTCTTGCTAAAAAAAATTCCCAATTTTTTTTCAAGCAAAAAACAAAGTTTTGTATCCTTATTTTTAGCGAGTGCGCTCCCCCTTTTTAAAAGTATGACTATCCTTAGACTAACATGAAAATAATCCCTGCGTTTCGAAAATTAACCCTTTCTTCAGCTCAACGAATCTGTCGGCCCAACACAATTTAAAAAAAATTTGATTAGCGGACTACCGAGAAATGAAGCGGTAAGAGGGCACGTTATCACGTGTGGCGCCGGGCGGGTTAAATTTTGAAAACAAAAAGGGAGATTAAAAAAATGGAAATTCACTTTCACATACATGTTTGTTATTATTTGTTTTAATAAGGAATGGTTTATTATCTAGATTGGACAGAATTTGGAAATGGAAAAACGGGATTATAAACATGTTGTATGTAAATTCGGTTGAAATTGCTACCGGAATGATTTTAACTAGTCTGTGCGGCTTGAGGATCAAAAAGGAACAAGTAAACGAAAATGTGTTCATAAATACAGACACAGACGTACACTAAATATACACATAACAAAAAAGAAAACACAGACGCACACCATATTAAACATGTTGACTAAGATTCTTGTTATAGTAATTAGATAAAAGATACAGAATATATCAGATCTCTGTTGCGACTGTTGGCCTCATTCCACTATTATTCCTAACTCCATCTAACAAAATCGCTAGGAAGCTACATTGTGATTAGTTAACGTCCCCTTAATATAATGTGACAACCTGAACAACCTTGTGATCACAATGTACTTGGCACATTATAAGAAAAACCAGCTATACTCTAATTCGCGATTATCTGTTGCGTCTTGGACTCTTTTCCACTATAATTTCCTAAAACGGATTCAACAAAATCGCTAAAAAGCTGCATAGATTAATTTACATCCCCTTAATATTAATGTGACAATGAACTACTTGTGATCACTATTGTACTTGGCACATTATTAGAAACCCAGCTATAGTCTAATTCCGATTTTCTGTTGGCGGGCGTGTACTTGGACTCTTTTCACTATAATTCCTAACAACGATTCAACAAAAAATCGCTAGGGAGCTGCATTCAGATTAAATAACATTCCCCTTAATATTAATGTAAAACTAAACTACCTGTGATCACATGACTTGTACATTAATAAGAAACCCAGCTATACTCTAATTCTCGAGCTCTGTTGCGGTTTGGACTCTTTTCACTTAAGTTCCTAAACGGATGCAACAAAACTCGCTAGGAAGCTGCATTCAGATTAATTTACATCCCCTAATAAATAATGTGACATATTGAAACTACCTGTGATCACTTATTGTACTTGGCACATTATTAGAAACCCAGCTATAGTATAATTCTCGTTCTCTGTTCGGCTTTGGTACTCTTTTCACTATAATTCCTAAAACTCATCCAAAACAAAATCGTTAGGAAGCTGCATTCAGGATTAATTTACATCCCCTTAATATTAATGTGACAACTAAACTAACCGTGTGATCACTATTGTACTTGGTTTATTAAAAAAAAAAACAGCTGTAGTCTAATTTCTCGATTCTCTGTTGCGGCTTGGGACTATTTTCACATAATTCTAAACTCATCCAACACAAACTCGCTAGGAAGCTGCATTCAGATTAATTAAACATCCCCTTAATATTAATGTGACAACTGGAACTAACCTTGTGATCACTTTGTACTTGGATTAGTAATACAAACCTCAGCTATAGTCTAATTCTCGATTCTCTGTTGCGGCTTTGGACTCTTTTCACTATTAATTCCTAAAACTCATCAAACAAAATGTTAGGAAGATTGCATTAAGATTAATTACATCCCCTTAAAATAAGTGACAACTGAACTCCCGTGTGGTCACTATTTTACTTGGTACATTAATAAAAAGCCAGCTTTAGTCTATCTCTCTATTCTCTGTTGCGACTTTGGGACTCCTTCCCACGATAATTCCTAAACTCATCCATCAAAAATGGCTAGGAAGCTGGATTGTGATTAATTAACATCACTTAATAGATATGTGACAACTGAACTACCTTGTGATCACTATTGTACTTGGTATATTAATAAAAACCCAGCTATAGTCTAATTCTCGATTCTCTGTTGCGGCTTGGACTCTTTTCACTATAATAACTAAACTCATCCAACAAAATTCGTTAGGAAGGCTGCATTCAGATTAATTTACATCCATCAATATTATTGTGACAACGTAGGTACCTGTGATCATATTGTACTGGTACATTAATAGAAACCCAGCTATAGTCTAATTCGCCCGACTCTTCTCCTTATGTGCGATTGGACTCTTTTCACTTATAATTCCTAAAACGGATTCAACAAAATCGCAAAAAGCTGCATTCAGACTAATTACCATCCATTAATATAATGTGGACAAAAAAACTACCTTGTGATCACTATTTACTTGGTATATTAATAAAAACCAAGCTATAGTCTAATCTCGATTCTCTGTGCGCTTTGGACTCTTCACTATTATTCCTAAACTTCAGTCCAACAAAAATCGTTAGGAAGCTGCATTCAGATTAATTACATCCCTTTATATAAATGTGACACGAAAAATTCCTTGTGATCACTATTGTACTTGGCACAGATTAGAAACCAGCATTAGTCTAATTCTCGATTCTCTGTGGTCGGCTTGGACTTTTCACTATAATTCCTTAAACGGATTCAACACAATCGCTAGGAAGCTGCATTCATATTAAATTACATTCCTTAATATTATGTGACAATTGACTACCTTGTGATCACTATGGTACTTGGCACATTATTAGAAACCCAAGCTGTAGTCTAATTCTGATCTCCGTTGCGGGCTTTGGACTCTTTTCACTATAATTCCTAAACTCACCAACACAATGCTAGGAAGCTGCATTTGATTAATTGACATCCCCTAATATTAATGTGACAATAAAAACTACCTTGTGGATCACTATTGTACTTGGTATATTAATAAAAACCCCAGCTGAAGTCTAATTCTCGATCTCTGTTGCGGCTTTGGACTCTTTTCCTATAATTCCTTAAATCATCTAACAAAACGCTAGGAAGCGGCATTCAGATTAATTTAACATCCCCATAATATTAAATGTGACAACTGAACTACCTTGATCACTATTGTACTTGGATTAATAGTAATAAAAAACCAGCTATAGTCTAATTCTCGATTCTCTGTTGCGCTTTGGACTCCTTCCACTATAATTCCTAAACTCATCCAACACAATCGCTAGGAAGCTGCATTCTGATTAATTTACATTCCCTTAATATTAATGTGACAACTGAACTACCTTGTGATCACTAATTGTACTTGGTACATAATAGAACCCAGCTAAGCCTAATTTTCTATTCTCTGTTGCGTCTTTGGACTCCTTCCACTATAATTCCTAAACTCATCCAACACAATCGCTAGGAACCTGCATTCTGAATTATTTTACATCCCCTTAATATTAAAGTTACAACTAACTACCTTGTGACTCACTATTGTAACTTGGTACATTAATAGAAACCCAGCTAGAGCCTAATTTTTTCTATTCTCTGTTGCGTCTTGGACTCCTTCACTATAATTTCCTAAACTCTCCAACACAATCGCTAGGAAGCGCATTCTGATTAATTTACATCCCCTTAATATTAAGGAAGCGGTAGGAGGGGTCAGGATGAAAGTGGAGGGCAGGTTGCGGCTGACAGAACATTGAACTCCTTGTGAATCAACTATTGTACTTGGTACATTAATAAAAACCCAGCTAAAGCCCTAATTTTTCTATTTTCTGTTGCTCTTTGGACTCCTTCCACTAATAATTCCCTTAAACTCATTCCAACACAATCGCTAGGAGCTGCATTCCTGAATAAATTTTACATCTTCTTAATATTAATGTACAACTGAACCTACTGTGACACTATGGTACTTGTACATTTAATAGAAACCCAGCTAAGCCTAATTTTTCTATTTCTCTTTGCGTCTTTGGACTCCTTCCACTCAATTCCTAAACTCATCCAACACAACGTCTAGTAAGCTAGCTGCATTCTGATTATTTACATCCCCTTAATATTAAGTGACAACTGAACTACTTGTGGATCACTTTTGTAACTTGGTACATTAATAGAAACCCAGCTATAAGCCTAATTTTCTATTCTCTGTTGCTCCTTTGGCTCCTTCCACAATAATTCCTAAACTCATCCAACCAATCGCTAGCAAGCTGATTGTTGATTAATTTACATCCCCTATCTTTACGTGACAACTAACTACCTTTGATCACTATTGTACTTGGTAGCATTAATAGAAACCCAGTAATAGCCTAATTTTTCTATTCTCTGTTGCGTCTTTGGACTCTTCCCACTAAATTCATAACTCTCCAACAACCGCGCTAGAAGCTGCATTCTGAGTATTTACATCCCCTTATATAATGTGACAACTGAACTAACCTTGTGATCACTAATGTCAGCTTGGCACATTAATAGAAACCCAGCTATAGCCTAATTTTCTTTTCTTTGTTGGCGTCTTTGGACTCCTTCCACTATAATTCCTAAACTCATCCAACACAATCGCTAGGAAGCTGCATTCTGATTAATTTACATCCCCTTAATATTGATCACTATTGTTCTTGGTATGTTAATAGAAACCCAGACTTATGTTAAAAATGCGCCTAGAACAAGACCTTTTTAAAATTTACCTATGGAAATAAACAAAATACTTTTTATAATACCTTTTTGATACAAAGATGATTTTTGTTTGTAACCTGGTTTTGTTTTTCGATAGTTTGTTAGATAAAACAGATACTGCTCAAGAGTATCATTCAGGTACTTATTATTAAAAACTAAATATCTAGAAAGCAAATTATCGGTAAATAAGCTTCGGTTACACATGGTATCTTGAGAAAAATATCTTGTATCGTAAAATTGTAGATACTTCAAAACGAAATACCTAGATGTATAGATTGAGGTTTTATTTGTAAAAGTTTCTAGGATGCATATCTAGATACAAATATCTAGATACAAATATCTAGATACAAGTCAACATTAATATTAACCACTCACGAACACTCACAAACACACGTACACACAATTATACACTTAAAGTCTAAAACTAACTCACAATACAAACATTCAACCTTACATTCGTTGGCAAAGTTATAATACAACTCTGCGTGTTTCTCTTCATGTAGGTTTTATACCAAGTAAATACTTACTCACAAACACACTCATTCAAAATTCGTGGTTCATACGAAATATAATTATGCAAAGCTGGCTCAGTCTGTCAGAATCAAATTATTAAAATGCAAATAGAAATGTAAATTCAGCAATGTGTGTGTTTTATATACTCGAATCTGACACAAGTTCTAAAGCTTCGTGTGGGAAATAACTGAAATGATTCAGCCACTGCCTCCCAGATGCTAATCGTGGCTCCTAGCATCTAGAAGGCAGTGGATTCAGTATTTAGCTAGGATTTTATTATGTAGGAATCAACATAAATATTCTTTGCACAAACATTGAGATGAGAATTTGAATTATGAAAAGGTGAAGCTTCAACAGAGAAGAGATAGGAATTTGGGCCCGGGCCACTTTTCGTATTTATTTTCGGGCTTCAGGCCGCTTAGTGCTTTCAGGCCAGTTACAACTGTATACTGGTTAAAGTAAAAATACCATCTTAACCCTTTGCACTTGTATGTCGGTTGTCAGCCGACATGGGTGTTTCGGCCCTTTTTTACTATACCTCAGACTAAAAAACTCTTGATATATTTGCCAATATTTCAAGTCTTAAAACTGTTCCACCGCCTTCTAAAAATAAACAAAAGAATTTGAGTAGAAAGGGTTCACAATCGGTTGTACAAAACGACGCCGGCAGAACCTCTCCCGAGTCTTTAAAAATCCTCACGATTTTTATAATCTCCGAAAGAACCGGGCTTCTGGGCTGACTTTCGGGCTTTCGGGCCGACTTTCGGGCGTGAGAGTGCCAACTTTGTAACAATTAAAAGGAAAATATTTCGGCTAAACACTCTTCTACGATATATTTATTATTATTATTTACTTTTAGTTTGAGAAAGACATTTGAAAACTGTCAAAATGTCCTAATTAGCGAAGACACTGAAGTCTACAATTCAACTCAAACGGCAAAGGATCTGTTTTTTTGTCTGTGAGTGAGTGAGTTTGCTTCAGAAAGGCCGAACGGCTGAACAGATTGAGCTAAATTTTACACAGACATCCGCTACCAATCTTTAGCGTGCAGTTTGAGCAAAATCTTTTGCGATTTAAACCTACAACAAATAATTAATTGAAAAATAGGCTGAAATGTGTAGGATGTAATTTAACGACAATGGTTTTGTTCTTGAAAAAACATTTGTATCGAATCATTTTTAGAATGTCAGGCGGTGACCAAGGTGAGCCGAATGTAGCACGCTGAAGGTTCCCCAACATTCCGCTGGAAGATTGAGTAAACCTTGCAATCTTTACAACGAATCCTGTCAAATAAGATTTTTTGAGGAGGAAAAAATTGCGATGTCGCTGAATTTTTGCAGAGACCTTCCTTAAAGGATACTTATCAACATACTAAAACTCCCCTACAATCGGACTGGAGCTTCGGCCGCCATATTGGAAAATGGCGGCCAAAAAGTGTTTGTTATCGAATATCGCCAAATTGGTTTGAGATAGACAAAATATCTCAATGGCAAAAATATTCCCATTTAATTCCCTACAAAACAGGTGTCTTCTATAGTTTTGGTAAGGGCAAAGGTTACGTCACAAAATCGTGGTTTATATGTTGCTTATTGGAGTACCAGCTAATTTCCAAATTTTCACGCCCAGCATCAAACAATGCCCAGGAAATCCGTAAGAAATCGATTTAAATACAAAAGAACTTTTGTACGGGGTTCATGAAAGCTTCCATTAGTATTTTTTAAAATCAGTTCTGCGAAATCGAATTTTGCATTTACCCAGAATTTGGGTTTTTCCATTGTTGGCATTTCCTAAAAAATGCCACATTTGACTCTCCATTATTAAGCACTAAATAGCATTGGAGGAAAAATTCTTTCTACGCACATTGAAATGACTTGAATAATGATCCAATTTCATCCAAAGTTTAAATCCAATATGGCTGCTAATTCCTAATATTCACAATATGAATACTGTTTTCGTGCAGTTTTTACACACTTTTTGTTACATAATTCACTTTGATGTTATGGATATTAGGAATTAGCAGCCAGATTTGATTTAAACTTTGGTTGTAATCGGATCATTATTTGAGTCATTTCAACGTGCGTAGGAAGAATTTTTCCTCCAATGCTATTTAGTGCTTAAAAATCGTCAGTCAAAAAGGGCATTTTTGAGGAAATGCCAACAATGGAAAAACCCAAATTCCGGGTAAATGCAAAATCCGATTTCGCAGAACTGATTTTTAAAAATACTAATGGAAGTTTTCATGAACCCTGTACAAAAGTCCTTTTGTATTTTAATCGATTTCTTACGGATTTACCGGGCATTGTTTGATGCCGGGCGTGAAAATTTGGAAATTAGCTGGTACTCCAATAAGCAACATATAAACCACGATTTTGTGACGTAACCTCTGCCCCTACCAAAACTATAGAAGACGCCTGTTTTATAGGGAATTAAATGGGGAATATTTTTGCCATTGAGATATTTTGTCTATCTTAAACCAATTCGGAGATATTCGATAACAAACACCTTTTTGCCGCCATTTTCCAATATGGCGGCCAAAGCTCCAGTCCGATTGTAGGGGAGTTTTAGTATGTTAATAAGTATTATATAAGGAAGGTCTCTGCAAAAATTCAGCGACATCGCAATTTTTTCCTCCAAACGTCAATATACGATCTTATTTGACAGGATTAAACGCTTTCCTCAACAACCAGGATCCCCGTTTCCACCGGCACGGGTCGCACCGCACGGCAAACACGGCGGTAGACGTTTAGAACACAAAGGGGGCCAGCATTGATGGTGAAGAGTAGAAAAAGTGAAAAAGTAATAAATAGATATGATTGTAGAGTAAATGTGAGTGTGGGAAAGTGAAAATATATGCATGAGAGCCCCCTTTGCAGTCTCCAGTCACCTCAAGATCTTATTTGAGGGGTCCACACCGACTGCCTCTTTGTCGCCTTTTACGATGAGCCGAGGAGGAATGCTCTGGGCCTATTCTACCCCGGACCCAGACGGGGGGGAATGCTCTGGGTCTATTCTACCCCGGACCCAGACGGGAGGAATGCTCTGGGCCTATTCTACCCCGGGCCCAGACGGGAGGAATGCTCTGGGCCTATTCTTCCCCGGGCCCAGACGGGGGGAATGCTCTGGGTCTATTCTACCCCGGGCCTAGACGGGGCGGAATGCTCTGGGCCTATTCTACCCCGGGCCTAGACGGGGGACAAGAACTTGAATAAAATCGAAGAAAAAATGGACGGTTCAATAGCTCCTTTTTGGCCATTATTCAAATTTTTGGTAAATAAGAAAACGAAAGTTCTGAACGTACAATACTTAATTTTGAGCTATGATTTGTTTCATTGTTTAAAACACCTTTGTCTCCGCTCCGAGTACATGGGAAAAGAATTTTCTGAAATAACGTTTGATGTACGATTTTCTTCGTCAATCGGTTCAAAAGTCTTTTTTGTACCATGTGTCAAAAAAACGCACATCGAACATTATTTCAGAAACGCGAAGACAAAAGTGTGTTTAAACAATAAAAAAGAAATAATAGTTCAAAATGAAGTACTGCACCAAGAACTTTCAATCTCTCTTTTACCCATAATTTGCATGTTATAATTATAATGTCCAGTAAAAAAAATTGTTATTCAAGATCCTCTTTCTTTCAACAAACTTTCAGCTATTTTCCTTTGACTTTCAAAATATCTGTAAGAGTTTTATTATTATAGAATAGCCGTAAGAAGGTTGTGTTTTAACTTATAAATGGACTCTAACCCATTAATAAGTCATTAGTATAGGGCTAAGATGTTAATGTCAAAAACCTTATATAATGAGATATAACGTGAATTCTAATATCACACTATAGTTGCATTCAAGTCCGATTTACAACGCCCTTTAACGACTTTGGTTAGGGGAAGTAGGGGGTGTCAATCCTTTGATGTATGGAAATAAAATATACGTACAGATTCTGATTTTGAAACGTGCGTATATTCAAAGCTCAGAGCCCCAGTGGGGGGCTAGAGATGTCGTTTCTAGAGAGAGATAGAGGGGGGAGGGGGAGGGGGCAGAGAGAGAGAGAAAGAGAGAGAGAGAGAGAAAGAGAGAGCTATAAATAGATTCTACAGGTTCAAGAACTGATAAGAGATAAGACTACTCAAGTTTCCTTAATAATTTGTTGAATTTGAGAGGATATATAAGAGAAATCCTCCGGGACGGGAGGGGGAGGGGGGGTCTTGTTCGATGTTAGATGAGGGGGCAGGAGAGGGGAGGGGGTTACTAGTCCTGCGCTTCGGTTTTTACGACCAACTGGCTTTACACGCAAAAGATTCGTTCTAACTGGCTTCAAATATACACATTTAAATGTATTTAGTTTTGTCCATTGGGACAAAACCCGCAAAACTTGCATCTAAAAAAATAATAATCGGTTATCTATTACATCTCACCGTCTTGAACAACAATATTGCAATAAAAGAGACAATCAAACAAGTTTACAGCCATATTTCATTGACTTTTAAAATATCTGTTCTACGACGATACAATATAATACTTAATACACATTAATGAAGTTATTCGTTTCTTAGTTTATTTGGATTAAGGGCGCGTCAACCGTCAGGCCATAATCTGCCACTCCAGCCTAGGGGATATGGGGAGGAGGGGCCCATGCTGATCAGAACCAGCCATGGGAAGGGGGAGGAAAAGGCCGGTTCTCACGTCGCGGTCGTCTTCGTCTTGTCATCGTACGTTAAGTGTAATTGCCATCGTCGTCGGGGAAGTCGGCAAGGGAAAAGGGTGGTCCCGACGACGATTGCCAGAGCTTGCCTCTAGTTTCGGGGAGTAATATACTCCCCTCTTTCTAGCTGATGTTTGCGAGGTGGACTTTTTCTCTTGACTCGCCTTGTACGATTAGCAGAGCCATGCTCTGGGCCAATTCTACTCCGAGCCCATTCATTTAAGAACAATTATTAATTGAGTCTTAGGACACTTCAACGAATTGAAACGCAAGTTCGTCTCAGCTACCCCCCTTCACCCCCCGCAGAACTTGGCACCCCGGGACACGTTTGAGCACCCCCCCCCTCACCCCCCTCTCAAGTATCACACACACTTTGATTGATCTTTTTAATATTTGCCACAGTCGACGTTTCACAAGAGGGCAATGTTCTTCAAGGACTCTCAAGCTCTGCCGTATTATCTCCGGCGTCGTAGCTCGCTCGTACTTGTAGTCAACGCATTGTGGCCAACGACTGCAAAGAAAAAAACACTGTCGCCAACTGTCTCCAAAGAAGGAGAGTAATTTGATGTTTTTTGTTAATATGTTGGAATTGTTCATTTCTATTGGACGAAGTTCGAAGTCAGAATCAAATTGTACGAGAATGTCAAGAAAATGCGCGTTCGTACATTCCGAACTACAAGTACATTCTTCCACAGATCTTTATCAAATTAAATATGTTTATAATAAATAAAGTATATAATAGTGTTAATAGTAATGATAACGTTTGCTAAGGATTTAATTATAATGGGTGATGTTTTTAGTTTCAAAGTAAGGAGAATTAATTTTACAATATTCAAATCATTTTAGCGGATAGCTTCCCTTGAATTAATTTACGATACGATTTTTTTGTAAAATAAATAGTTGATATCCACTTAAATAATGGGTAATGTGTTTTAAGAGGAGGCCGGCATTCTCATTTTACGCGCTTTTAAAATTTCTAACCGTCAATTATAGTGGCATCTATTTGTAATTTTATACATAATTGTGTACAAGTTTATTATTAAGGCATCTATCATAGCACTTTTCCATTAATTGATTATAGAAAATCAACAAAAAAATAAAATAAATTTTCTTGAATTTAGAATCTGTTAAAATGATCAAAAACACCCAAAAATAATTACGCATTTTCTAATAAATTTAAAATCTCATATGATCGCGGCGTACAGATGTCCTTCTTTATGTATGAAGATGTTATTTAACACGAATGCGTGACCGACAAGTGACTTTCACTGATTTATTTAATTGATTTGTTTTCAATTATTATAACAACGATAACACTGATAATTCAAGTTATTTGCTTTACTTATTTATGTATTTATTTATATAATAATATACAGTTAAAAACAGAACATACCAGAAGTAATGTCAGTCTTGGTGGAGGGGCCGGGTCCCCAGACTACCCGGCACCTCCACCCAAGACTCGCAGATTATCTAGATAACACTACACGAAACAGCCAGGACAAACACGACAACGTCGCCTGTTTACACATCCCACGCTCAGTAATTTGGTTCGTCTGTGAGTGTAAAGTATTGATTGGACGAGTGAAGCGAAGACTCAATTAGACTAGGCCTTTACATACGGAGAAAAATGCCGGGGTTTTTCATTTTAGTTTGTTTGTTTATTTTTTGTATATTTAAACGCCAAAGGACGTATACAAAGGAAATAATAGAAATATTCTATTCAACAGAAATATACCAATAATAATAATAATAACAAATAATAATATTAAGTTGCAATATTGTCAACGTTAGCAATAATTGGTATTTTTTTTTGTAATTTTGTAAATGAAGAGAAGGAAAAAAAGAGGAAATTTTAAGGTGAAGATAAGAAATTAAATTGATAAGTGATCGTCAAGAAACTCTCTTAAAGGAGTAGTATTCTTTATTTAAGAGAAGGGATTTTAATTTATAACTTATTTAAAAAGCGTGTGAATTAGAGTATTTAATTGATGCTGGTAATTTATTAAATATTGAACCACACAGTTGAGTCGGGTTTTTGGCGTAAAATGTGTGGTAATATTTTGGGATGAAATGTTATAGTACTAGGAAAACGCTAAAGTGGTTGTTAGACGAGTGAGCGAGCTATGTTATAGTTACTAGGAAAACGCTAAAGTGGTTGTTAGACGAGTGAGCGAGCATGTTTAGTACTAGGAAACGCTAAAGTGGTTGTAGACGAGTGAGCGAGCTTATGTTATAGTACTAGAAAAACGCTAAAGTGGTTGTTAGACGAGTGAGCGAGCTATGTGTTGAGTACCCGGGTACATCTTTCCTCCCCCTACCTAAGGCTGGATCCAGCATGGTTTTTTTCCTCCCTATAGTAGCCTATCATAGACTAGAGTGGCGGATTATGGCCTTACAGGTGACGCGCCCTTATACAAACTAAACTCAAAAACCTATCATTAAATTACACCTTATAATATATCTATATATGTATCAACAACAACGACTTTGGCGTTTTCCTAGTCTAGGTAATTAAGGCCAATCGAAACACGGTAATTTAAAACGTGATTGAAAATGATTTTTTAATTGATTTTTTATTAATTGTTTACTAAGAATCCATAGGAGCATCAAATTGCTTGCACTCCTTAAAATATTAAAATATTTCATTCATCTTACGAAGTCCCAAGTGTAAAAGTATAGACCTGAGACTAGTGAGCTGTTTACAAAGGCAGTTCTCAGTTCTTTGAGTGAGTTCTTTGACATTTTACAGAATTGGTAATTTCATTTCGTTGGCGCCGACGCCCCGCACAAATGAATTCAAATGAATTCATCCATCCACAGAAAATCTCGAATTTCTAAAATTGATTGCCCTTTTAAGAAACTTCAAGAAATTGAAAGGGACTAAAAATGTGAATGTTCTTCTGTTCAAAACCTGACGATAATGTAAAAAAGTAATCCGCATTTTTGGTCTTTCATTTTGCTAGCAGCTTATAAAGACATAAAGAACACAAATAATTACGTTAACTGTCAGTTTAAGTTGAAAATCGAATATAATTTCAATTTGAAATAGCAAAATGTCGCTTATTTGTGTGGTTTGATTTCAGTTGAGTGTTGAGTGGGTGGTGGCGTCGTGTCGATGATGAAGCACTGCTCGACGTTTCGCCACCCATGCTGGTGGCATCTTCAAGTCTGAGACAGTTGTGTTGATATTAATAACAATATCCGACCCCTTATCCAACAACGTTCTTCTTCTTCTTCTTCTCCTTCTCCTTCTCCTTCTCCTTCTCCTTCTCCTTCTCCTTCTCCTTCTCCTTCTCCTTCTCCTTCTCCTTCTCCTTCTCCTTCTCCTTCTCCTTCTCCTTCTCCTTCTCCTTCTCCTTCTCCTTCTCCTTCGTCTTCTTCTTGTTTTTTCAAGCTATCGCTTCAAACCGGCAATGTATTTCATTCACATCACATCATTTATGTTCGTTTTGACATTGTAGACTGTTATTCCATCTCGTAAGCAGGCCTAACACCTCTAATCATTTTCTCTCAATTAATAATTCTATTTACCAACTTTAAAAGTGTTTTATAATCTTATTTATATATTCACATAACCAGCAATAGCAGACTCTTTATTAGTTTACAGTCTTACCAGAGACGCGTTATGGCCATTCGTATACATCACCAGTTCTTGCCATATTTTCCCTTATTTCCATTCTTGTTTAACTCTTTCCATAGCTTCTTTCCACATCGATATCCATTACATATTATCTTTATTCTGATATGACACTTTAACTTTGTGCTTTCTAAAAATAATTTCATGTCTTGACATAATCTGCTTTGTTTCCTTTCATTATTTACTTTATTCTTTTCCTCACGTTTTATAAAATAAGACAGTTTTGTTTCGTTATATGGTTGAATGCAGGTTTCCTGTATGTATGCATACAGGCTAGAGTCAGTCACCTCAGATGGGATATTTCCCCCCTGGTTTCCTACGAAAGAGGGTTAATATATTCCTTGCGTCAAAGACGTTAGAAAGATGCTACTCTCGACCAAGGCGGGGTGGCTGTTAACCCCCCCCCCCCTGTATGTAAAGATGGGGAAAGTAATCTCGACTGACGGTCTTGCCGGGGGGTATTGTGGGGGGGGGGGGCAATCAGCGTAGAAGGCTGACAACGGCACGTAGCGCTCTGCGGTTGAATATCACAATAGGATCTTTGGGTTTAATATGATTCGTCAGGTGACAGAAAGATGTGACGCGGTGCGAGTATAGTTAATGTTCCTTAGCTTAGACAACAATCATTAGGTAGATCAGTGTTGGCTCGAGTGTTAAACGCGTGACTCTGATTCGGGAGGTCGCGGGTTCGAATCCCGTCGAGACCAGCAATCCTGACTGTAGGTTTTTTTCGGAGGTTTTCCTCAGTCTTTAATGCGAATTCAAGGAATCGAGTCCTCTTAAACATCCCACGGACATCCCTTCAGAACTGTACGAACTCCAATATAAGAGGGGCATGCATTGCACCCTGGACAGGTTTATCCCGACATTATTAAATCAAACAACCCTTACTTAAATATGCCGGTCTCTAGTTGGTCATTGTTCGCTTGTCAATGATGTCAGCGTCTACAGGGTTGGCTTGGTCGGCTTTAAATTTAATGTCCCCCACTGAAAATCAGTTCTGTGACTGGGTGGGTAGACTCTAAATCGAGTTGATTTAATGTAATTTATTTGTTTCAGCCGTCAGGGTGGTACTACGTGGCAAGGCCCACGCAGAGTGGAAGGTCATGGTCAGCGGAGACAGGCGGACCCTCAAGGACGACCAGTACTTCCTAGACGACAGAGCCGTCATTTGGGGGAAAGGTAAATACTAAAAACAAACACATCTTTTAGGTTAGTTCTCAGTTTCATTGGTCGGGAAACACTCCCATAGGTGTATTTGCTAATTTAAAAAAATATATAATAATTTAAAAAAAATCAATTCAATTCAATTCAATTTATTAAGATACATATGTACATTTTTCAAAAAGTATGTTTTTGTCGAGTAAGTAGGGCATCCACATAAGGAAAATACTTGTTCGTGGTTACCCTATTACAAAAGTGGTCTTTATCAATTAATTCTGTCTGTCCGGGGTTTGAACCCGGGAATCCCACTTTCCGTGTAGGCGCCTTACGCCCCATTTAGACGGTCAAAGTTTGTCATCGAACTTCTTTACTTCAAGGACAAAAGAAATCAAATGAAGGAAGACATCATTGTGCTATATAGTCCATGAAAGAGTTAGATTCTCGTTTGCACTTGAATCCAAAGGAGTTTGATGAAAAAATTTGACTGGGCTTAAGATAGACCCGGGTTCAAACACTGTTCGGGATAGAGTTTATTATATCTGGATTGTATTAAAAATGTCTTAGTAGATTATTCAATATTATAGCCTGACAGTTTAAATTCGGCATGATTTGGGCATAATTTTATTTCGATAAGTGTATGACAAGTAATTAGTTTGAATATTTTTAGCGATTGAAGTATTTGTCGTAGTATTTTATTGTAATAAGTTCAATTGTGTAACTGTGATAGTGTACGTAAGTGTGTTTAGTGAAATAAAATGTATTTGTGTGAATGTGAACACATTTTGTACCTAGTTTGTAAGTGCAATTTTTTTTTTTCGACTTTAGTCTCTTGATATAACTTTTATAAAGGAATTAGTTAAATAAACCAACGAATTGAATTGCGAAGACAATCGCAAAGATAATAACAATAAATATTTTACAATGATAGTATTAAGATACTAATAACCAGAACAACAAAAACGTGACAATACAAAAATATTTTCAAATTTGGTGGAGGTGCCGGGTAGAGTAACATAAAATATTATTTTCATGAAATAATTCGCTCTGACCCGGCGCCTCCACCAAAATCTGATATTTTTCCTAGAGAAAACGTTTGATGTAATAAGGGCAGGGTACGAATTAACGACTCTGCAGGGGGGGGATGGCTTAGAATAGTATTTTTGTTGGCAAACCGGGGTCTGGGGCGAAGCCCCAGCCGCCGGAGGCGAATTTTGTTTTGGTGTATTATTGCCCTTGAGATGGCCTTAGAAGCGATCTGAGGAAAATATTTGGGTCATTATTGCCCTCTAGATGGTATTAGAAGCGATCTGAGGTATTATTTTGAAAGGAATATGTGTAAATTGGCGCATTATTTATTAACATTACGAGATAAAGTCACTTGATATGTTATGAGATGAGATGGGAATCCAGAGGTGGGGATTTAGCCATCCCCGGCAGGGATACCTTTCAGTAAAACAGAGCCAGGGATGAAATTACCAGAGGGGGGGAAATCCCCCCCATCCCCCCCGTCAATTCGCACCCTGAATAAGGGTGTACTTTAAATAATGAGTTCGATGCAGCAGGAAGGGAAACAAATAAACAAACACTAAATTATTATGTATTGATCACTTGATCTTTATTTATCAAAAGAAACACGCCTTGATTTCAGTTAGAAGTTATAAAACGTTAAAACCGATGCATAATACGAAATACGAAGGCTACGTATATTCCCGTATAAAATAATCGTAAAAAAAGTAAGTTTATTGACTTTATATGGTTACAAAAGAACACCATGAAATAAAAAATCATTTTACTTCCTATTTTATTGCAAATGTTTTTTATAATACGATTTTTTATCAGACCGCTCCCTCAAATAAACTACATTGTGATCATAATATCAACATTGACGTTTATTCAACTGCGTGCATAATTATTTCATTGTCATTATATATAACATATTATCTTAATATTAGCTTTAAAACTATATATGTACACCCAGCGTCAAAATTTAACCAAGGGCTAGGTATGATATACCCCTTGATTTACTTCTGACGCCGGGTGAACATCTTATTATGTAATTTATTTAAGCTTTATGCCGTCTCTTCAAATGAGTCATACGTGTGACAGTGTTGGCTCGAGCGTTAAGCGCGCGACTCTGATTCGGGAGGTCCCGGGTTCAAATCCCGTCGAGACCGGCAATCCTGACTGAAGGTTTTATCCGAGGTTTTCCTCGGTCATTAATGCGAATGCAAGGGATCGAGTCCTCTTTAACAGCCCTCGGACATACCTTCTCAACATACTTAAGACACCTAAAAAAAAAAGCATGCATTGCACCATGTGTAGGTTTCCCACGAAAACTCGTTGGCCTAGTGTTTAACGTCTCTGCTTCCGATGCAAAAGGTTCAGGGTTCTATTCCCACTATAGGCAAAAGTTTTTAACTTCTAATTTGGACTTCATCAGTCTATCAGTTCTTGTCTAAAGAATAAGTAAACGGTGAGATTGGAGCCGTCCTAACAACGAGGCACTTAATAAATTCAAAGTAGTTTTGAATCGGCCTTGTTGATTCTGGCGTTGATCCGCGGGTGTTCACACTGTCCATACCACTGATTGCTATATTTCCTACTAAAAATATCGATCTTTGGTTGGTTATCGCTCACTCGTCGATTGCGTCGGGGCCTACAGGGTTGGCTTGGTCACTTTGGTGTACTGTCCCCCGCTGAAAATCAGTTATACGACTAAGTGGGTAGACACTAAATACAATTTATTTATTTAAAAATTATTAAAGTAATTCTTACAATGAACTTGTCAAGGGGGGTAAAGAACTTATGAACTTCATTCCCCCGAAAACCCAGTTCATTCCAATTAGTTTCTCTAAGCCGACATGTGTTTATAAGTACTATTGTCCGCGAGCAAAGTATAATATAAATCTTTAAGGCGGTGGCTGCGTCTAAACAGAGGGCGGCTGTGCGTGACAACCAGTCAATCCGACTACACAGACGAGACGTCCTGAGTTCTGCACAGCGGAAACCAGAGAAGAAAGAGGGGACGAAACTCATTAAAATCTGTCGGATATAGGCGACAAAGACGCGTGGAGGGGGCGACGGGGGGAGGGGGAGGGGGAGGGGGGGGGGTCTCCTCTAACATCTAGCCCCGAGAAAGTGGTTCCTGATCAACACGAGATCGAGTGCAGACAGCACGCAAGGAGAGAATGCAAAACTAAAAGAGTATAATATTCTTTTCACAGCTAGAATATTTCGAGCGAGGCTTCCCTATAAGAATTACTTTTTGATACCCATTTCAAAACCTCGTATCTTTATCAGCTGAAGAATTGCTATGCAACATTTCAAAGCTTGAAAAAATGGCTCTAAATATAGAAAATATCAGATTAGAGGTGTTACAATTTAATTTACGACATTTAACCTGAAAGCAAAACCTTGAATCTGCTCTTTTCAATAATTAGAGCCATTTTAAAAAGCTTTTAAATTTTGCATAGAAATTCTACAAAATAAAGGTGTCGTTTTCTGTCTGTGAGTGAGTCTTTTCTCGCGATAAAAAGAAAAAACGACTCTGATTGATTGATTGATTGACATTGGATGATAAAATAATTTTAAAAACGTATTTCGATTCTACCCACTCAGTCATATAAATGAGTTTCAGGGGGTAACATTAAACCAAAGCCACCAAGCCAACCCTGTAGGCCCCAACGCAATCGACGAGTGAGCGATAACCAACCGAAGATCGAAATTTTTTTACGAAATATAGCAATCAGTGGTATGGACAGTGCGAACACCCGCGGATCAACGCCAGAATCAACAAGGCCGATTCAGAACAACTCTGAATTTATTATGTGCTTCGTTGCTAGGACGGCTCCAAAGTCACCGTTTACAAACTTCTAAGACAAGAACTGATGATGAACTAAAGTCCAAAATCAGAAGTTAAAAAACTTTTTACCTTAGCGGGAATCGAACCCTGGAGCTTCTGCATTGGAAGCAGAGACGCTAACCTCAAGACCAACGAGCCACACGAATCACATTCTCTCAGGTTGTAGGAAGAGGGTTCTCCTTGAAATCAAATATGTGCAAATCTCTCAAGGTAAAAGCTTCGTCGTGGTGGTTTATGTAAATAAATGTAATCACATTGGAAGTTTTTACGCCTCGTCGCTTAGCTTAGACTCTTCGCAAACTACGTAACACGTTTCGAGACCCCCGTCCTCAAGCACTCTAGGCTCTGACGACGCGTACGGGGAGAAAGTTCCCGAAAGAACGTTAGGAAATAAAACCAACTGAGGTGGAAAATATAACAGGATTTCTTCAACTAAGTTTATTTTAAAAGAAAACATCCAACAAGAAGAAAAACAACTTTAAAAGTTTTTTTTTGTTTTAAAAGTTAAAATTTGCGTAGTTGAACTTATACAGAGGGTTCATTAGAGATTTATTTGAGAAGCTCGAGTTTTTTTCTATTTCTCTCAATCGTAATTTTTATCGAATCTTGATATTAATTTTATATGGTTCGTTGCTTCAGTGGTTCAAACAAATTATTTTTAACTTCTCAAATGTCCCCGTCCGGGCCCGGGGTAGGATTGGCCCTGAGCATGGCTCTGATATAATTCAGATCTTCATTTTATCGCCACTGCTATATCCCTCAAAGAAACTTAAATTTACAAAGAGGCCGATCGACTCATGTACCAATTATACCTTTGTCAAAAAGTCGGACCTACCACATCCTTACGCGTGCCTCGATGTTGCCAAATAGAACTCGCTTCAAACACGACATATTTAAATTGCTTTTCTATTGTGTTGAAAATGGAGCCTCCTTATCGACAACGCTGAACGAAGTCTGTAACGACGGTCAAGAGGAATTAAGGGTTGACAGCTTTACAAGACTACTTATTCCGCTTGAATGAAGAGCGGCAAAATAGGCAATGGTGGTAAAATGAAGAATCCTGCTTTAATCGTGATAGGCGATACAAGAGAAAAAGTCCACCTCGCAAACATCAGCTAGTAAGAGGAGAGTATATTACTCCCGGAAACTAGAAACGAGCTCTGGCAATTTTCGTCAGGGACATATCCTTTTTCCATTGACGACCTCCCCGACGACGACGACGACGAAAATGATACAACGAACGATACAAGGACGATGACGACCGCGACGTGAGAACCCCCTACCCCCTTTCATCCCCCTACCCGTGGCTGGTTCTGACCAGCATAAGCCCTCCTCCACATATCTCCTAGACTATTTCGGCGGGTTGACGCGCCCTGGATTCAAATAAACCAAAAAACTTCTCAAACGTACATAATTCCATTAATTGGGAATGTGTAAACGGTTAATTTGAGCCTGGCAACGTAGAACATAATACATTTATAAAGTTGTGTGGCTCGTTGGTCTTGTGGTTAGCGTCTCTGCTTCAAATGAGAAGATCCAGGGTTCGATTCCCGCTATAGGCAGAAGTTTTTAAGTCCATCAGTTCTTGGGTTAGGAATTTGTAAACGGTGACTTTGGAGCCGTCCTAGCAACGAGGCACATAATAAATTGTTGATTCTGGCGTTGATCCGCGGGTATTTTCACTGCCTATACCACTGATTGCTATATTTCCTATTAAAAAATATCGGTCTTTGGTTGGTTATCGCTCACTCGTCGGTTGCGTCGGGGCCTATAGGGTAGGCAAAGATTAGGCTTGTTCACTTTAGTTTACTGTCCCGTACTGAAAATCAGTTACATGACTGAGTGGGTAGACACTAAATACGAATTAATTTATTATTTATTTATTTAAGGTTGTTCCGAATTAGCCTCGTTAATTGACGTGACGTGACGTGATGTGAACAATTTGGTCGATATTTCCCACTTTAAACGGACAAATACGGATCTCTAGTGTTGGCTCCAGCGTTAAGCGCTCGACTCTGATTCGAGAGGTCCCGGGTTCAAATCCCGTCAAGACCAGCAATCCTGACTGAAGGTTTTTCCGAGGTTTTCCTCAGTCGTTAATGCGAATGCAAGGGATTGAGTCCTCTTAAACAGCCCTCGGACATCCCTTCACAAACTGTCCTATCCGCAACATACCTAGTTAGACAAGAGGAGCTTGAATTGCTTGTTCACTCGTCCATGGTATCAGTGATGACAGGGTTGGCTTGGTCTGCTTTAAATCAATGTCCCCGATGCTGATCAGTGCGTAGCTAGTAAGTAGACTCTACATAAAAATATATTTATTTATGTATCCATTAGTTCTTTCATAGGGCTACCGTAATTTAGTTCTACAAAAACACTCAATACATTTGTTTTCCATCTATCCCACTTCCTTAGAGAATGAAGCTGGTAATATACGACTACCCTTCATGTAATATAATTTAAATGTAAAAGGTTGTACAATAATGTTCCTACTAGTATTACAAGAAAATTGACTCGTTTCATCTTTTTAAGATTGTTTTTAAGGAATATTTATTAAATCGTGCATTCAATAAAGTGTCTGATTTTTGGACTGATATAATAATGATTGTTATTACCATAAAATGAATGTATTTTTGTAAAATGATGAAATCAGTAAATAATGTTAATTATATAGCTTATTGAATAAAATAAATATTAAATTAAATCTAAATATAAATGAAATAAAAATAAACCAAAATTAATCAATTTGTTTAAAAGCACACAACATGCAAGTGGCTAATTTAATTAATATGACAAAAACAAATAAACCGTACCCAGGCATAGCAATACATTACTGTAACCATGGAGTTTGAGGGTACTATTTAAACTCCATGCTGTAACAATGAAACAAATTAATTGTAAGGCCACTTTGTCTGGGACATTAACAAACTACTGCAATGATAAATTTGTCTCGCAGTCCCTAACATCACGGTCGCATTGCGTTGTCTCAGTAATCTATTACCAAGGAGATAAATTAAACCTCATCGCCCTTACAAGTACGCCAGCTGAGATGTTAACAATGCTTGCAAGGCTAGCATTTAATTATTGAACGTCTATCCAATTCAATGAAAACTGGCTAATGAAGAAGAACAACTAAATAATAGTATTTATGTAAATATTGCAACAATATGTGTGTAGTAAGACAACAATTTGATAACATATGCAAAATAAATCAGTTTTAATCTTTTACTTTTTCTTTTTTGATTTCGTTTTCTTTTTTGATGTTCCCCCCTTTTTTATATTTGCTGCATCTTAAATAAATTCGTTTTATAGTGTTAATATCCAATTTAAACAATATGTAACCAAAATTGTTTTCTAAATTACTGTACATTGTTTTAATATTACTGTTTCAAATTAAGTTTAAGTATCGTTCATTAGAAAGCCTGTATTTATGCTTTTTTTGAACGAGTGAGCGTAGCGAACGTAGGATTTACATTCGACTTAATCGGGCCCTTATGGTTTTTCCGTGCGTGCGTCGTGTGTGTTGTTGTGTGTGTGTGTCTTGAAATCAGCCGAATCGTCTGAAAAAGATTGCGCTGAAATTTAAACAGACTCCGTTCGAGTTTTTGAGAACTGCTAACACAATCGCAAGATTCTTGCGATTTAAACCCACAAGAAATATTAAACTGAAAAATAGACTCCAATGATTAGAAATTATTTTAACGCCAATGTTTTAGATTTTGAAAGATATTTTTTGTTTGTTTTTCGCCTGGCGGGAAATGGCCGTGCCCATGCAAGGTCAGTCGAATGTTGGACGTCAAGGTACCCCAATTCGCTCGAGATTGAGTAGAACCTTGCTATATTTTCCACGTCTTCGTATTGGGTATAGTTACCATTTGAAGGCCATATTGCCACAGATATGGACTACACTGCGTATATGCATTTCAAAACTGTTTAAATTATTTGAAATACAATCAGAAATTACAAAATCTTCCGACCAGGGGCATGAACCCCGGCTCCCACATTTAGGCTCAAGGCGCTTTATCCACTAGATAGGAAAGCCAAGTCCGTAGTTAGACGGTGAGCGAGTCATGTGTGAGTAACCCGGGAACATTTTGCCCTTTTTTTAGGCCCAAATGCGCCACTGTAGCCTATGATAGGCTAGGGAGGCCTAAGGTAAGGGGAAGAAAAGAAATGTTACCGGGTACTCAACACATGGCTCACTCACTCGTCTAACAACGACTTTGGCGTTTCCCTAGTTTAAATTATTATTAGTTGGATTAAGGGTGCCTCAACCGTTAGGTCATAACTCATAATGCACCACTCTAGCATAGGGGTATGGGGAGGAAAGTCCATGCTGGTCAGAACCAGCCATGGTAGGGGGAGGAAAGGGGGTTTCTCACGTCGCGATCGTCATCGTCTTTGTCATCGTTCGCTGTGTCATTGTCATCGTTGTCGGGAAGGTCGTCAATGGAAAAAGTAGGTGTCCCCGACGACGATTGCCAGAGCTCGCCTCTAGTTTCGGGGAGTAAAATACTCCCTTACATACTAGCTGATGTTTGCGAGATGGACTTTTTCTCTTGAATCTCCTTTTACGATTAGCAGAGCCATGCTCTGGGCCAATTCTACCCCGGGCCCAGACGGGGGGGGGGGGGGGGGGGTTTATTTATGTAATTAGCCTAATATTTAGTTGTCCGGCTTTGAAAACCAGATGTTATAACTGAATAGGATTGACGTTAAGTCATCATCATTATCTGTTGCCACGTCCAACTGTGAGTTGGGTCAGCTATATCAGGCATCCCCTCCTTTTTTTGGTCACTTTATTTATTTATTTATTTAACGTTTATCCCACTCAGTTATAAAAACTGATTCACAAAGAAGGATAATTGCGTAATATGCCGTATTTCTCAATTTATTGCTGAGGTACTGAAATCCCTCCTAATAAATCTAGCTTACCCCAAGTATAGAATTCATCCATGAGTAAAGTGCTAATCCTGACACTTGAGCGTCTTCCTTAGAAAGCGGAATTACGTTAAGTGCTAAGGGGGGGGGGGGGGGGGGTACCTAGACGCTCGTTGACCTAAGTACGGCAATTGAAATGCTAATAGTGGCTTGCAGAGCACACAAACTACCCACCATTGTTCGCGATTATATCCTCATATAGTTCGTCCGTTTACATTTGACGAATTTCGGCTTTTTCGCCGACACAGCGGGAACATGTAAGCCACTTGTTATAACCAATTACGAGGGTTGTAATTTAAAATTCCGTCTTCGCTGACCGTCGTCAATGTTGCCCGGCTGAAGTTTCATTGTGCGCCTCTTTGGCAAACCAATGAAGCGCAATAATGGAAACCAAACTAAGTGATTTGGCGACGGGTTTGCTATTCATTATAATAGATATGTCAATCACTGGGGATCTCCGAGATATTTCTCGGTGAACCAGAGAAAGATGATCTTGTCAAGAGGTGTGAACAAATCAGGTCTTTTGTCCCTTTGAGGATTTCCAAATTCGTCAACTGTAAACGGACGAACTATACAAGAGGGAAGTTCTCCCCACATCAACCACAGAGCAGAGATGTAGGGGGGGAGGGGGAGGATGATAAGTCCATAATCATCCGACAGTGTTGGCTCGAGCGTTAAGGCTGTTCCACCCTGTTTTTCCATTTTCTAAAAGATGCAACTATGTAAAAATATAGTAAATGAAATTAAAACGTGGTACTATAAGAACACCAAAAAGTGTTTTTTCAAATTTTTCTGGTCGGGCATACGGTAAATATTGCATCTTCAAAATAGTTCCAAACTGCAATTGCATATAGCACATCGTTCAACGTAGATAGTTGTTTTCTGTGACATTAATGTTTTGCTGTTTTTCTTCAGTTTAACAAAGAAAAAACATTGGATTTTTCGAAAGCGTGTCCCCTGCGATTTTTCCGTTTTCCGGTACAAATTGACAAAGAATACCGGCTATCTAAAAAAAAATCGTGGAACATACCAAATTAAAAAATTCCATGTTTTCTCTTTGTTTAACTAAAGAAAAAGAGTAAAACATTAATGCCACAGAAACACAACTATCTACGTTGAAAGATGTGCTAGATGCAATTGCAGTTTGAAATTATACTGCAAATAACGGATGGAACAGCGTTAAGCGCGCGACTCTGATTCGGGAGGTCCCGGGATCGAATCGTGTAAAGACCAGCAATCCTGACTGAAGGTTTTCCCCCTAGGTTTTCCGCAATGCAAGGGATTGAGTTCTCTTAAACAGACTGCCTTCACAGTTGTCCTAAACTAACTCAAATATACCTAGTTAGACACCTAAAGAGGGGCATGCATTGCACCCTGGGTAGAATTTCCACGAGAAAAATTTATTGTAGGCCATTTTCAAATTAAAAGAGTTCAATCCCGCACATCATGAAGGAAAGGATCCCCACCCAGCATGCAATGTTCTAACTCTAGTAAAGTCCATTATAAACCTGCCAAGCGCTATTAACAAGCAATCCCCTTCATTTCACATTTACATCCTCATAGCATCCGAACGCCGGGCGGCTGTCACAGGCAGGAAAAACAATCGTAGCAGACAGGTTGTGATGAGGGGGGAGGGGGGGGGGTCTTGAACAACGTTGACAGTCGGTAAGCTGTGCTTGAGCTCGGGATATTAATTATTTTTTATTATTAAAACAATATTTTTTTGAAAACCCATTATTGGATCCAATAGCAAAGTACACGGTTGTATTTCTTTTCCTCCCTTTTAACCCCAAGGCTGGATCCAGAAAGGGTCTTCTTCCGTAGCCTATCATAGGCTAAGTGGTGCATTAGCTTAAGTTGACGCGCCCCTTGTAGGCAAGCAGTACACGGGGGATATTTCCGTTCCTCCCTTTACCAAGGCGGGGATCCAGCATGATTCTTTTTCCGTAGCCTTCATGGGCTAAGTGGTGCATTAGCTTACATTTTGACGACCTTGTATTAGCAGCAGTACAGGGTTTTATTTCCGTTTCCTTACCCAAGCTTATCCAGCAGAGCTTTTTTCCCGGGTAGCTTATCATAGGCTAAGTGGTGCAATTAGCTTACTTACATTTTGACGCGCCCTGGTATAGCAGTAGTAGACGGTAATATTTCCGTTCCTCCCTTTACCCAAGGCTGGATCCAGCATGGGCTTCTTCCTCTTATCATAGGCTAGAGTGGTGCATTAGTTACAGTTAAACGCCCCTGTAAGCGGGAAAAGTACACGGTTAATATTTCCGTTCTTCCTTTTACCCAAGTTTGGATTCCGCATGAAGTCTTTTTCCTTACCATATAGGTAGAGGGAACATTAGCTTAGGGTTTGACGTGCCCTTATCTACTTAACTAAAACCCCCTAACAATTATAACCTTATATATAATGTAAATGCAAATGTTCCCGGTACCTTAATAACCACATGACTCGTCTAACAACGACTTTAGCGTCTCCTGGTCTAGTTGTCTAAGACGTCTTTATACCCGAAATGTTGAAAACTCGGGTTCAAACAACGGTCGGGATAGATTTTTTACTGGATAAATAAAATAAATGTAATAATCTTTGTGTGTGTACATGAGTCATTCTATAGTTCTAACTTTTCTTCTTCTTCTTCTCCTAGAAAAGTCGGACGGTATAGTTCCCATTCTTCCTAGAGGCCTGCATCAGTTCCCATTTAAGTTCCAGCTCCCAGAGAGTTCGCTCCCTTGCTCTTTCGAGAGCAAGCCGGGCTTCATCAGGTACTACATCAAGGTTAGTCAGACACTCTCACTATCTTCCTCAGAACTTTAGTTCCGCTCCCAGAGAGTTTTGCTACCTTGCTCTTTCGAGAGCAAGCCGGGCTTCATCAGGTTTCTACATCAAGGTTAGTCAGACACCACCACTATCTTCCTCGGAACTTTTAGTTCCAGCTCCCAGAGAGTTCGCTACCTTGCTCTTTCGAGAGCAAGCCGGGCTTCATCAGGTACTACATCAAGGGGTTTGTCAGGACCCCCAAACTTTCCCCAGAACGTTTATACGTAGTTTCATGTTTAATCCAAAAGGGGCATTGGAATAGGGATATAATGGAGAAGTTATAATTTTAAAGCTAACCGCGTCGCGGGTTTTGGGCCCCATGTAGCCTATACTACAAGGAAGCACAAATATACAAATTCACACCACAGGGTCCATTTTAAAGTAATAAAGTTAGAATCATCAATGAGTTTCGTTTTTTCGCAATTAAATTTAGAAATATTGGTAATATCAATTGTTGTCAAATTTAGCATTTTAACATAAACTTTTTCTTTTCCACCAAACCTTTAAATGTGGGGTTTTTTTTCTTGCACTGCAAATGGTAAAAGGATTAATAACAAAAATTTGAATTCAATATAGTCCCCAAAATTTAAAACACTAGAATACATTGATCACTAATTCTCAATAGGTACCAAAAAAAAGTTAATTTTTAGTAAAATTAGCTTTTTAAAATTAAATCTATTTTTAGTTTTTTTTTATTGTTTTCGTAATTCATTTTGTCTCGTTAAAAAAAAGTTATGTGAGTATGTTCTTTAAAAACATCGCAACAAATACATCCTGTTTTATACCATGTTGTTGAAACTTTAAAGCCTGTGGCCAGTGATTTTAAACAATGTCCCGCCCCTAGCCCTTCTCTGTTAGAACCCTTAGAGGGTTTGCTGAGGCTGGGCGCGGAGACTTAAAGCGCTCAAACTTTCTGGGTTTTCCCGGTAAAACATTTCGTACCATTGGTATCATATTCACACGAATCATTTAAAATGAATCAATTATGGGCATCCCGTGTGTGTATTTCTAAATAATTATTGATTTGAATAAAAAATCTGAAACTATTTTACTCAAATTGGTCAACTTCAGGAAAATTGTTCCCAATTGTTCAAGATTTTGCAATGCAACATTTTCATACTTGATTTTAACGTTTAAATCAATGTAGGTTATTGGGTAAATCGAAGATAAACGGGATTGATGGGAATACCAGAATTGAAATCCAAAGTTTTGGAATTTTCATTTCCCCCCCCATTTTTGACTTAGTTTTCGCCATTGGATCTTTATGGTTCATTTTTTTTTTAACTCAGTGTGGATATCAATATTCCTTCTTTAACTTCTGCAAAATTTGGTAATGAATTGCTAACCGCTGGGAAATCATCAACACCTGAGCGCGCGCATTTGATTGCCCAACTCAGCGTCCCCCCTCAAGCTAGTTTTAATGCACCGCGAGCGAAATAGGTTTCCGACCAATCCAATGCAAGTTTTACCGTACCACTGCCCAAAGGCCAAAGATAAATTTTTACATGTGGGTCATTCTCGTCTTCACTCTCCCCTAGACATGAAAACAAGACTTAAGATTGACGGGTTCAACACGGACAAGTTAATTTGGCTTTAAGGGGAATTTAAAAGTTTGGGGAAGAAGGGGGGGGGGGGAGGTTTTGCAACCCGTGTAAACTTCAAGTTGTGGGGCGCTCGTGATAGGATCATAAGTTCTTGGAATTCCCGCTATTTAAAATTCACTCCGGCATTCTTCCCGCGTCCATTAGACCCTATCGACCCATGCACCACACAGCGATGAGACGCGAGAGCAAAGGTATAATAATAACGCGTTGATCGGGTCATGCCAATGATATTTAACATCTATAGTAGGCTAAGATCCCCCGTCTCAAATTACGTCCGCACAGGCGCGGGGGTAGCAATTGAAGCGCCAATCTCACCTTTTCAAGATGGCGATTTGGTTTTCAATTAATCCTTTACATTAGTGTTTTAATGCGAATTTAAATATTTGTTTTGGATTGTTGGATAGGTTTTTGCTTGTGGGAGCATGTGGAATGCACAAACAGAAACAATAAAAATTAATTGCATAAAGGGAATTTAGTAATTCATTTGGGTGTTAGTGGGCTAATATGCTCCACAGTCAACCTGACACCATCTTGAAAAATATTTGGGCTACAAATCACTCCCATCTACTTTAAAAAGATCTCCTAAAATTACCAATTTAATGCAATTGCTTGTTGACTTCGTTAATTCCCTTTATAGTGATCGTTACCCTTCGTTAGTTTTTCATGCCCAAACTCATTAGCAAAGAGGTTTAAAAGATTTTTCACTGCTCTCCGTCTATTTGTAATTCTGCCAAGGAGAGATATAGGTGACTTCTTTTGGGAAATGAATAAAAGGAATGAGCTTTACGAGGATATGCAATTGATGGGAATTTATGATTATTTTTTCTCCGTAGGTAACCATAGAATCCGTACGCTCACCCCCGGAGGTACGTCACTGTAGGTCCGCCACCTAACTTCATGGCAGCAGTCAAAAGAAAGTACTATCAAATTTGCTCTGTTCCAAAAAGTAACCGGGTTCATCAGGTACTACACCAAGGTTAGTCAGACACTCTCACTATCTTCCTCAGAACTTTTAGTTCCAGCTCCCAGAGAGTTCGCTACCTTGCTCTTTCGAGAGCAAGCCGGGCTTCATCAGGTACTACATCAAGGTTAGTCAGACACTAGCTTCCTCAGAACGTTATACGTAGTTTCATGTTTTATCCAAAGACATTGGAATAGTATATAATGGAGTAGTATATAATTTTAAAGCTAACGCAGGTCACGATGGCCCTATGTAGCCTATACTGCAAGGAAGCACAAATATACAAATTCACCACAGGGTCATTTTAAAGTAATAAAGTAGTAATACATCAATAGAGATACGTTTTTCGCAATTAAATTTAGAATATTTAATATCAATTTTGTCAAATTTAGCATTTTATAGCATATATTTTTTTCTTTTCCACCAAAACCTTAAATGAGGGGTGTTTCTTGCACTGCAAATGGTAAAATGATGAATAACAACATTTGAATTCAATATAGTCACATATTAAAACACTATAATACATTGATAAACTAGTTCTCAATAGGTACCAAAAAAAATTATTTTTAGTAAAATTAGCATTTTTAAATTAAATCTTATTTTTAGTTTTTTTATTGTTTCGTAATTCATTGTGTCTCGTTAAAAGAAAGTATGTGAGTATGTTCTTTAAAAACAATCGCAACAACTACATCCTGTTATATACCATGTTTTTGAAACTTTAAAGCATGTAGCCTGTTGATTTTAAGACATGTCGCGCTAGCTTCTCTGTTAGAACCCTTAAGAGAGGTCGCTGAGGCTGGCGCGGAGACTTAAGCGCTCAGCTTTCTGGATTTTCCGGGTAAACGGTTCATAACATTGGTATCATATTTCACACGAACATTATTAAAGAATCAATCTATGAGATCCAGTGTGCGTATTTCTAAATTAACTCCTTGATTAACTCCTTGAATAAAAAAATATAAATCTCAGTTTTACTCAATTGTGGTCAACTTCAGGAATTTATCCCAAGTGTTCTGGGTTTTTTAATGCAAATTTTCATACTGGATATTAACGTTTAAATCAATGAAAGTTAGTTGGGTAAATCGTAAGATAAACGGATTGATGGGAATATCCAGAATTGAAATCCATGTTTTGGATTTCACATTTTGTCACATTTTTTACATATTGCTCGGAATGGATCTTTATGGCTCATTTTTTAACCAAGTGTGGATATCAATATTACTTCTTTAACATTCATGCAAAATTTGGTAATGATTGCTAACCGCTGAAATCATCAACAGCTGAGCGCGCGCATTTGAGTTGGGCCAAGCTCAGCGTCCCCCCTCAAGCCTAGTTTTAATGCACGCGAGCGAATAGGTTCTCGACCAATCACAATGCAAGGTTCACGTGACCAGCTGCAAGGCCAAAGATTTATTTTTTTTTTTTTTTAATTTCAACATGTGGTCATTCTCGTCTTTACTCTCGCCCTAGACATGAAAACAAGGCTTAAGATTAGACGGGTCCAACATCGGACAAGTTAATTTGAGCTTAAGAGATTTGATGTGGTGAAGAAGGGGGGGGGGAGGTTTTGACAACCCTGTAATCTTCAAGTTGTGAGCGCTCGTGATAGGATCATAAGTCTTGGTAATCCAGCTATAAGATTCACTCCGGCATTCTCCGCGTCCATTAGACCATATCGACCCAAGCACCAACCACAGCGACGAGACGCGAGAACAGCCGATATAATAATAACAACGCGTTGATCGTGGTCATAGCCAATGATATTTAACATCTATAGTGGGCTAGATCCCCAGTCTCAAATACGTCCGCACAGGCGCGAGCGTAGCAAATTGAAGCGTCAATCTGACCTATTCAAGATGGCGATTTGGTGTTTCAATTTATCCTTTACATTATGTTTTAAATGCGATTTAAGAATTTGTCTGGATTGTTGGATATGGTTTTAGCTTGTGCAGCATGTGAATGCACAAACAGAAACAATAAGAAGTTATTGCATAAGGGAATTTAGTAATCATTTGGTGTTAGTGGCTAATATGCTCACCAGTCAACCTGACAGCCATCTTGAAAAATATTTGGGCTACAAATCACTCCCATCTACTTTAACAAACGATCTCCTAAAATTACCAATTTAATGCTAATTGCTTGTGCTTCGTTAATTCTTGATAGTGATCGTTACCCTATCGTTAGTTCTCATGCCAATCTCATTAGCTAATGAGGTAAAAGAATTTTTCACTGCTCTCCGTCTATTTGTAAACTGCCAAGGAGAGAATATATAGGTGACTTCTTTGGAAATATGAATAAATGAATGAGCTTTAACGAGGATATGCATTGATGGGAATTGATGATGTATTTTCTCCGTAGGTAACCATAGACATCCCGTACGCTAGTCCACCCCAGGGGATGAAGTACTTCACTGTGATCGGTCCGCACATAGACTGCATGGACGAGCAGTACTTGGTAAGAAGAAAACCTGAACTATCTATGATTGTTGGCAACAGTTATGTCAACAAACTTGGCAAAAAGTTAAAATGCAAGAGAGCTGGGAGAGGTTAACAGAATATGGCTATTTAAGATTTTAGATCTAGCATGGGCATTTATTTAAGTAAAATCCTGGGCTGGATAGGACTTCTGGGTCTGGGGTAGAATTTGGTCCAGAGCATGGCTCTGCTAATCGTCAAAGTCGAGCGAAGAGATAAAAGTCCACCTTGCTAGTAATTAGGGGAGTACTCATTTAAACTAGAGGCGAGCTCTGGCAATAGTCGTCGGGACACCTCCCCTTTCCCTTGACGACTTTCCCGACGACGACCACCACGACAACACGAACGTTGACAAAGTCAATGACGACTACGACGTGAGAACCACCACTTTTCCTCCCCCTACCGGTGGTTGGCTCTGACCAGCCCCCTCCTCCCCATATCCCCTAGGCTCGAGGGGCGCATTATGACCTAACGGTTGACGCGCAAAAACTCGCTCAAACCCGGGGGACGCCACCCTACTGTCCACGAAGGTAATGCAACAAGTGTCCTGTCTTGCAGAAACCTATGATCGGGCAGGACAAGCGCGTCACGTGTTGCCTATGCTGCGAGAAGGGCCCGGTCGTCCTCAGGACTCAGCTAGAGAGGTCCGCCTACGTCTGCGGCGAGTCAATCAAACTCCGGGCGAGCGTCGACAACCAAGGCGAGGAGGAGGTGCGGATCAAGGCCAAGCTAATACAGGTACTCAACTCTCTTATTTTACTTTAATCTGAGTATTTTACCTTCATGTTTACTCTGCTTCTTACCTATTCTGTCCACTTATTTGTACACTTATTCTTGACTTCTTGTAGTAGTGTTTCTTCAAACTCATGTTTTATGTAATAACCTGAACTTTCCAATTATTTTATATTTTTATTTTCTATTCGGTTCAATTTAATTGTTTTGTGAGCAATAACAGGTGGTTTACTGTGCTCCTGCCTAGAGCAAATAAAAAGAAAAGAAAAGAAATAAAGATAGATGCACTTTGTATTTGGTTTTGTTACATTTGGCTCCCAACGTGGGGCTCAAACTTCGTAAGAGGGATTTGCCATCTGGACAATGGAGGTGAACATACGACGTGGGGAATTAACCCTAGCAGTGTAGATTGGTTAATGGATTGATGCTGGGGTTTACGCCTCATATGTATTATCTCGAGCTAATAATCAAGACGATGGGTTATGAAAGGTGATGATTAAATAACTGAAATGAACCCTCACAACGGGGAAAGGCCCATGCTGGAGCGATCCAGCCACAGGAGACATGAAACTGTAGACAACTCATTCAAACACATAACGTATCTATGAAGTAGAAAAAGGTACGAGCGGAGGGCGAGCAATGGTTGACCCGTTGAGAAGTGGAGTTTGAATTATACTCTAGAGTCATCAAAGTCCCTCGTGTGTAATAACAGCTCAAACAAATGTTCTGTGTCACAGCCAGTCCGTGCACAATTACATTAATGGGTTCCCAACACACCCCGGGGCTATTATAAGGAAGATGCGTAGTAGGGTTGCTGCGTTTATTATTTAACCAATAATTGATCTAATTAGTGGGAAATATGTTGCTTAGGCTTATAAATATTAGATTATTATTCAATGATAATATGTATGTATTAGTTATCTATCGATTATCTACTTCAAAAGATCAAAAACAATAAATTATATGCTTAAAGATTGTAAAGCCAAACATTGATTCAAATAGAGGCCTTTACACATTGAGAATATTAACAGGACCTAACTCGGCTAATATTGATGCAATTCTGTTTTGTTTCAGTATGTAGAGTACTTCATAGACAGAGGCGTGCTCGGCGTCAACAAGGAAGTGCAACACTTAGTGCTAGAGTACAGAGGGGAACCGGTCAGACCTCACAGCCGGACGAAGTGGGACTCGGGACAATGCCTAGTCGTCCCGGTGATGCCGCCTACCCTGGTCGGAATCTGCAGACTACTACAGATATATTATGTGCTCAAGGTAAGGAGGCATTACTGCATTCAGCATTGTTTAATCGTATATTTCCTACCCTCAAACCGTTAATAATAATTTCTCGAGGAAAACCTGCCCAGGGTGCAATGAATGCCCCTTTTCGGGTGTTTATAGGTATATTGGAGTCCGAACAATTGTGAAGGGATGTCCGAGGGCTGTTTAAGAGGACTCAATCCCTTGCATTCGCGTTAACGACTGAGGAAAACCTCAGATAAATAGTTCAATTAGGATTGAGGGTAGTCGACTGTCGGTAGTCCGAAGCTTATTGCACCGACAGAGACGCGGGTTCGAATCCCGCATGGGGACTGGGATTCAGTAATTGTTATTGCCCTTAGCTATCACCCCTTATCGTTTTGCAATAATAAAGACGTTAGGCAACAAAAAATCACCTACCCTCATGGGGTCAAAGTCAGTAGGCAGTATTGCATTCTGTTGTTAATATGATATTCCCTTATGACAAAAAGTTTCTAGACGTTACAAGATTGGTTGATTATGTGAGTAAGTAACTCATTCACATATCGGGATTGTTAAAAAACGTGATAATTGTGTTGCAGGTAAATCTCGAGTTCGAGAAATCTGGAGACGATCTTCAAATGCATTTCCCGATAACTATTGCGACTGTTCCCTTCCGGATACCCAACTCCAACCAACAGCCTACACTACACTACGGTAAGAAACACCATATCTAACATACTTTAAATTTTGAGAATAAACTAATATTTCTGTGATTATCTTTATAGTTTGATTTTTTAAATTTGAATCGGTTGTCCTTTATCTGGTAAGTCACAAAGACCTCAGAATAAAAAACCTACCTACTACATACCTAGACCATTGGTCACATCTCCTGCAGGAGCATGTCAAATAGTGACCTTAGTTGTTTTTATTTACTTAGGAGGACACATAATAGTCATACAGTTACAAGCTAGAAGAAGACCATGACATAGGCGGCAGCCATTTGGTGAGGGAAGATGCACTCATATGCACCCCATACCCACCATTACACAAAATCATGTACTTAACCCAGGAAAGAGCGCATATATTGAGGTGTTAAAAAGCAAAGTGGTCCAACCCACACATGTCTCTTCCTGAGAGAATTTGAGTTAAGTTTGAAGGAATTAATAAAATTAAGCTTAAACTGTTAGTATTGGCATGCAGTCTATTTTATTGCTTTTCTAACATATTAATTTAAAATATCACATTTTTAAAGAAATCATAAAAGTTCATAATTACAGTGTATAACACCCATTCCCCCTTCCAAAAGCCCCTAACTTAAGTGATTGGTCCATTTTGCCTCTAGACAATAATTATTTTACCCAAAATTTATCTTGAGATTTGGTCCGAATTGTTGATATTTTAAAACTGAAATATGCTAAGTAATACACGCATAAAAGCAAAGCTAATGTTAAAGATTCTATCATTACAAACTCATACGAAGATGCAGCAGACAATAACAAATTCTAAATGTGTAACCATACGCCAGTTACTATTCTTAGTCCATGGTGTAACTTGGTGGTTTGGTCCAATTTGTCTCTGAAACTCTTTCACGATTTTAGGTTGGTCCAAACTGTTTACATTAATAAAACATGATTAAAGGTGTCAGTGAGAGTTTGGTCCGTATTATTACTTATTATGAATATTAGCTACACAGAAATGCACCTAACTCAATAAAAAAATCATAGGGGTTGGACCAGTTTGCTTCTGAACCAACCTCTCAATTTTTTAAGTACACCACTTGTTCTTTATGAGTTGTACGGTAGTTCCAGAATTTATATGCGGAACACTGAGAAATTTTAAGATTTTTAGGCCAATTTCGGGAAAAAAATAATTTTTTCCACTTAAAAAAAAGTATGCTCCCCCGGAATAGGCGTAAAGAGGAATTATCAGAAAGTTAATAATTTAGGATAATCTCTGGTAACGCGCTGTCTGTTCTTCCCTAGACGTGGCGTGCGAGCATGTAGAGGGCGGGATCTACATAGGACCGGAGTTCCTCCTAGGGGAGGTGTACGACGGAACCAACTTACATGACGGTAAAGAAACCGTCGTCCTTTACCGGCCTGTCTACGTGTCCGTGGTGAAGAACCAGCCAGTACAGCCGCCCTCACAGCCACAGCCTATACAACAACAACCTAGACCACAGAGTAGCAAACAAGAACTATAGGAGCATTGAGCTTATAATGTACGGTAGAGACCTCACATCGTACTTTACCGGTAATGATATTATATGATTGAAGACTGTGGGATGAGCTCGAGCAAACCAGGCTTTGACGCAGAACGCAGAGGGTTATTTCTGGATCACTTGGAAGCTCTATTGTTTGTCCTATCGGGTTGGGGTTTGCACCCAAATGTTAAGTTTGAATGAGTGTTTGTCGCTACCGGAGCACTTTTTCCAAAAAGTACTTACTTTTTCTTCATTAACGGACAGTACCTATGCCACCAAACGAGTAATTAGAAGTTATTACCAAATTTTGAGTGAACGAAAAACATTTGAAATTTTAAAATGTGCTCCGATAGCGATTTGCGCTGGTCCTGGATAAACAACACCCCATTTTTTTTTGTGAAAATAGGATTTCGAAAAGTGATACAGAATGTTTCTTAAGCAAATTTCTAAATGGATATTTAACATTGTAAATTGGCCCGAGCTCAAACAAACGTCTTAGACTATGCTATAGAGAGTATAGATCATATAATTTTGGTTAGATCGTTTTTAAAAATGTTGGCTAAGAAACATCCTTCATCGCCAGAAAAGTAAAACGCATGAATTGCGTGTGTTCTGGAAAAGACTTTGACCTCAAGTTGAAGATTTAAATATTTAAACTTTGGACACGTTTGTAAATTTCAATTTACATTATATTACTGAACACGAATTATTGTAACTGTTAAATAAAGTGCGGAACTTGTGTCGAATACTAATCAAAGTCAACAGACAAGAGTAGAACTGATGATCTTGCAAAGTAACATTCGTCTACAAGTGTGTGTATAGGACGCCATTTTAAGTGAAGACGATGTTACACTGTTGCTGAATTAAGTGCGTATTTTAATTGGATGAGCGTAGCGAGCGAAGCGAAGATTCCATTTCACTACACTGGAGAAAAAAATCCGGAATGTTTTTTTTTTTCTTTCCTTCTTTCTTTTTTTTTTCTGTATTTTTGTGTGTTTGTCAGCACGATTCCGGCTAAACCGATACTCCGTTTGCGATGAAATTTTATGGAGGCCTTCGAAATCTCTGAACTTAGAACTGCCACGTTTTTGAGCGCAATCAAAAAATTATTTCTCATGAAAATCGCAATTTTACGATTTTTTTCGATTTTTTGAAAATTTATTTTACTTATAACACCTACATGCTTAATCCGATTTTCATGATTTTTCACAGAACCTTAATTTTATGAATGAAGATATCCGTGTGAAATTTGAGCGCAATCGAAAAATTATTTTTTCATGAAAATATAAAATTTTGTGAGTTTTTTCTTTTTTAGAACAATTTTTTTACTTATAACACCTACATGCTTTAATTTATTGTAATACTTTTTTCACAGAACCTTAATTTTATGAATTTATATATTCGTGTGAAAATTGAGCGCAATCGAATTAATTATTTCTTATAAAAATCGCAATTTTTTCGTTTTTTAAATTTTTTAAAATTCTTTAAAAATTCATACGATTAATTAAAAAAATTAAAAATTAAAGTTTATTTTTAATTTAATTTAATTTAATTTTAAAAAAAATCTTCAACTTAGTACTAATTTTTTCACAGAAACATTGAACAACAGAAAATCCGCATAACACATGGCAGCTCAATGAACCAATTACGCTCTTCCAACAACGCGGCGGGACTTCGTTTTCCTAGTATAATAATAACGCTGAGTGTTGCGACTTCTAGTTCTAAGTTTTGTAATAGAATTTAAACCTTTCAGCTGTTTGTTTGATATTTGGTGTGGCTGGTTATCTATGCCTCAACTGACACAAAATAAGCCGAAATGTTAGTTATTTCCTTAACTATTTTACCAACACAACCTTTTCATTGTTTTTAAATCTTGCATTGTATTTCCCCCCTATATTCATGATTTGATTTTAATGATTTTTATTGATTGTCATCTTTAGTAAATCAGTTTTTATAACTAAATGGGAAATTAAATTAGTTAATAAGTTTGTAATAAGATGTTATACATTTTTCATCGTTAAATATAGTGAGTTTCATAGATCCTTATAGCTTTATTTAATTGTATCTAAAATAAAATATTTTCTCCGGCAGTGTATTTTTTTTTTGGATGAGCGTAGCGAGCGAAGCGAAGATTCCATTTCACTACACTGGAGAAAAAAATCCGGAATGTTTTTTTTTCTTTCCTTCTTTCTTTTTTTTTCTGTATTTTTGTGTGTTTGTCAGCACGATTCCGGCTAAACCGATACTCCGTTTGCGATGAAATTTTATGGAGGCCTTCGAAATCTCTGAACTTAGAACTGCCACGTTTTTGAGCGCAATCAAAAAATTATTTCTCATGAAAATCGCAATTTTACGATTTTTTTCGATTTTTTGAAAATTTATTTTACTTATAACACCTACATGCTAAATCTGATTTTTAATATTTTTTCACAGAACCTTAATTTTATGAATTAAGATATCCGTGTGAAATTTGAGCGCAATCTAAAAATTATTTTTTATGAAAATATAAATTTTGTGGGTTTTTTATTTTTTAAAACAATTTTTTTACTTATAACACCTACATGCTTAATTTTATTGTAATACTTTTTTCACAGAACCTTCATTTTATGAATTTATATATTCGTGTGAGGTTTGAGCGAAATCGAATAATTATTTCTTATAAAAATCGCAATTTTTCGTTTTTTTCAATTTTTTAAAATTTATACGATTAATTAAAAAAATTAAAAATTAAAGTTTATTTTTTATTTTATTTAATTTAATTTTAAAAAAATCTTCAACTTAGTACTAATTTTTTCACAGAACAACAGAAAATCCGCATAACACATGGCAGCTCAATGCACCAATTACGCTCATCCAACAACGCGGCGGGACTTAAGCGTTTTCCTAGTACTTTCAACTTAATACTGCTCTCAGGTAGGAAATAAAAATTACCTAATTGGATGAGCGTAGCGAGCGAAGCGAAGATTTCATTTCACTACACTGGAGAAAAAAATCCGGAATGTTTTTTTTTCTTCTTTTTTCTGTATTATTGTGTGTTTGTCAGCACGATTCCGGCTAAACCGATACTCCAATTGCAATGAAATTTTCTGGAGACTTTTGAAATCTCTAAACTTAGAACTGCCACGTTTTTGAGCGCAATCGAAAAATTATTTCTCACGAAAAAAGCAATTTTACGATTTTGTTCGATTTTTTTTTAAATTTCTTCGACTTATAACACCTTCATTCTTTATCCGATTTTAATGAGTTTTTCGCAGAACCACAATTTTATGAATTAAGATATCCGTGTGAAATTTGAGCGCAATTGAAAAATTATTTCTCATGAAAATCGAAATTTTACGGGTTTTTTCTTTTTTAAAACAATTCTTTGACTTATAACACCTACATGCTTTAACTGATTGTAATAATGTTTTCACAGAACCTTAATTTTATGAATTAATATATTCGTGTGAAATTTGAGCGCAATCGAATAATTATTTTTTATGAAAATCGTAATTTTACGATTTTTTTCTTTTTTTTTAATTACGATTAATTAAAAAAATTAAAAATTAAAGTTTATTTTTAATTAATTTAAATTAATTTTAAAAAATCTTCAACTCAGCAATGATTTTTTCACAGAACAACAGAAAATCCGCATAACACATGGCAGCTCAATGCACCAATTACGCTCATCCAACAACGCGGTGGGACTTAGGCGTTTTCCTAGTTAATACCTAATTCTACCTTAAAGCGTTGCAAAGTACAATTTTTTTTAAATAATGTATTTTATTTAATAATTGGAGACAAACTATTTATCTCTATTTTAATTTTTAACACTGTAAAAAAGTAAAGATTTGTGTAATAATATGAAAAAAACATTTTTTAAAATGTGTAACTGTTAAAACTGGAATATCCCTGAGTAAGTGCCAACGTTTACATAGAAATTAGCGGGGCCTACTATATTATGGCCTAAAATGTAATTATGTAAAACTGAACAATATTATAAAAAAGTAAAGCAATTTTCTATGAATGTAAAAGATCATGAACATATTATATTGTCGTGTCAAGAAAACGCCTTGGGTATAAAATATTGTTATAAATTAAAATAATGCATATTATTATTGTCTATGTGCCAATATTGTTCAGTCATGATATAAACTTTAATAAAATATATATTGTTAAAGCATGTTATTGCATTAATCATGGTTAAGGGGAGCGAAAAGTTTTAAGAAACTAAGTTTTCAAAAATCAAAATGAGCTTCGATTTAAAAAACATGTTCATACTTGTATTTATATGTTTTTGTGTTTAAAATAAACAACACAATACATTTTGTATTTGTTTTTAAATATTGCCAATATACAAAATTATTACATCATCCGGAGCTTTGACAATCCTCAAGTGTGCAGTATGCACCCAACACATTTAATTAAATATTTAGTTAGTATAAATAAATAATATACTGTCTTTTAAGCCGGTTTTAAAGTCATTAGTTAGGCAGTGGCTAAATCTTCATCAAGAAACCCCTATAAATATTAAAGGTGGCAATATTGTATGCACGGTATGGTGTTGTAAGTATTTTGTAAGTGTGTTTGTAAATATTAATGTGGAACTTGTTTATAACATGGCATATTTGTAATATTACATTACTTAGTTTTCGATATGTGTAACCTTAAAATATTAATTGGTTGTGAGGTCAAATTGTATGTTGTCAAACATGAAATCTTTTGAACTTAAATATAGAAAACAATATATGAGTATTTTGGTTGTCATTTAATTTTTAGGCAATATACAACTACAGAAACAAACGTCAAGAAATGCACAAGATACTTAACAATAAACTAAGTATCTTTCAACCAATATGCCAATAGATTCGTCAGTGCCAATACCTCCTCATGTACGTTGTATTTTCCACATAAGCATTTGGTAATTAAAATCTTGACCATCAATCAAGGGAGCATTAGAATCAGAACTTCACAAACACAAAAACTTGGTACATCTTTCGAACATAAAGACGCAGTGTTCTTGTAAGAACTAGATTAGATTTTGTATATATATATACTCATTACAATTGATGTGATTTAACCAGTCTAATTATGCACAGTTCTACCAAAGCGAATGATTCATTAATATAGTATCATTTACACTTGTAGTCACTTATACTTATTCTCCCTTCCACTAACAATCATATTTAAGTTAAGCCACTACCTGCAAAGAAAGCTTTTAAAATCAAGCATAAACACAGCAGTGATCTACCAACTACATTTATTTGTAAGTTTCAAAACCAGAACCTAACTAATTAGATTCAACATGGCTAATTTCAAATTTATCTTAATTGTGTCTTGTGTATGTCAATTTGTGTTAATTGTGAATCTTAATTGCATTAATTGATAACCATCACTCCATAGTCCCCTTAACAGGGGCACGCTGTCACTAGGAAGACTTTCTACCATTATTATTAAACTGTAACAATTAACAGAGAAACATTACTTTCCCCATACCCTGATATAAGTTATGACGTAGGCCTACTTGTAGTAATGCATGTTTTACAGTCATAATTTGCAATGTCATAATTTCTAGACATAATTAGATTACCAACTGACTTATTCTATTGAAGAATAGACCTAGTTTTGATATGATGTTTGCAAAACTCAGATATGTGATTACAGTTTAAGTATTGTGACAGTCCTAGATATCCTCAGGTTATAAGAGAAACCTCACCACGTAAATAAAGTGGAATTGTTTTGTGTTTTTAACGTTTTTCTTAAATAGTGGTAATTATAATTATCAGTATACGTCAGACATTGTTTAATTACAAATAAGTTTAACAATATTTGACAATAAGAAAAATTGTTACAACATGTTGTAGGTACTGCAAAATTCATTTCGTTTTAAAATGTTTTCATAATAACTTTAAAATAGTATTATTAAATTGCTTATGACGTTGATTTACTCAATAAATATTATAAATGTTATTTGGGCGATTTGTATTTAAAGATTGTAAGAAAATCACATTTCCGAAACATAAATGTACATTTTGGAGAAACGTGGCTTAAAAGGTCAAAATGATTTACTGTAATTTGATGTTAAAAGCCCAAACTGTGTGTTTCTGGTTGGTATAAAATTAATATTCTTGTCAATGGAAAATGTTTAAAAATACAAATTTGTAGAAATATACTGTTTTGAGTTACTTTAAAGTATTTCTAACAAATATCCTCAATAAATACAAATCATTGGACTTTTAACTGTTATATAACAAAATATTTATTTTAATGTGATATTTCGACTTCTTCACAGAAGTCTTTATCAAACAAAATTAACAATTAAAAAATGTTTTTGTCTTGTCTGTTGTGGTTTTATAATTGTTAATTTTGTTTGATAAAGACTTCTGTAAAGAAGTCGAAATATCACATAAATATTTGTTAAATAACAGTGAAAAGTCCAATGATTTGTATTTATAACGTAACTACCTGTTATATAGTTTCAATTAGTTTGGAAAAGGCCAAATGGCTAGTTTAGTTTAGATTGGAGAAGGGTTGACAGGTTGGGAAAGCATAGAGAACATAAAGCCCAGCCTGAAGGGCTGGGGGCGACAAAACTTTTCACCTGCTGATGACAACTGTAGCTAATTTAAAGTTGTTACCTTAATCCACGACGCGTTTCGTCCTTCTGGAACTCTTCAGGCGGATGGTGGCCACTAAAAATCAGCTAACTACATGCAACCAAAACTCACAACACATAACCAAACCTGTGGTAGGGCCACGCAAGAAGTAAATTCTGCAAGCATGTTGTCATCATCAGCAAGGTTACTTCACACACCATTCATACTGGGGCACACAGTCAGCACAGACAGTAAGGGGGCTTCCCTCCCAACTCTGGTGCTCGGGAGACAAGAAATCCATGACTTACCCTGGATTCGAACCAGGACCCTTGGCAACAAGAGAAAAGCTGCCCCTCCTGCTGTTGCTGGGCAAGGGTGCCTCTTCATTCATACAAAGAGAAAAGGTTAGAGATAGGAAGGGTGGAAAGTCACAACACAGCACAACCAGTGAGGGGGCTTCCCTCCTAGACTCTGGTGCTTGGGCGACAAAAGAACCATGTCTTACCCTGGATTTGAACCAAGACCCGTGGCAACGAGAGAGGCTGCCCTACTAATTGTGACTGGGATTCGAAAACGAAAGGAAACAAGACTACAAATTGCAAGCTCTTGGCTATAGCACAGGTACACGTGCTATATTAGCTCTTGGCTGCAGATGAAGAGGTTGAAGGAAAAGACGAGTAGGGTCTAACAGGTTCATCACCTGCTAGGCCCCCCCAGCAGGACAAGGAGTCACACTTGTTATGAACAAGGAAACACGGACCCACCAGAGGGTGTAGAGTAGGCTCGCCCATCTCAACCCCATAGGTGAAGAAAGATGGAAAGTGATAGGTGTCAAATGACTTGGTTGTTCAATTAGTTTGGAAAAGGCCAAATGGCTAGTTTAGTTTAGATTGGAGAAGGGTTGACAGGTTGGGAAAGCATAGAGAACATAAAGCCCAGCCTGAAGGGCTGGGGGCGACAAAACTTTTCACCTGCTGATGACAACTGTAGCTACAGCTACAGCCTGAAGAGTCCCAGAAGGACGAAACGCGTCGTGGATTAAGGTAACAACTTTAAATTAGCTACAGTTGTCATCAGCAGGTGAAAAGTTTTGTCGCCCCCAGCCCTTCAGGCTGGGCTTTATGTTCTCTATGCTTTCCCAACCTGTCAACCCTTCTCCAATCTAAACTGTTATATAGTTTCATTATTTATAGTAAAAATCCTCAAAACAAAGACGAAAATGAGCATGTAAAAATATCCCTTTTTACATGTTCAATGAATAAATTAATAATGAATATATAAATGAATAATTTCGATTTAGGCCCGGTATTTCAATGTCCAGTTAAAGTGGCAAGTAAATTTATCTACCAGTTAAGTCGGATTTGGTGTATTTCCACTGCCAGTTAGCTTATCTGGAAGTTAAATTGGGTCCTAACTGGCAAGTAAACTAACTGGTGGATGAGGTGCTGGTTAAACCTTAACTGACAGATAAATGTGTGTATAAAGATGGCGGCTGGTAGAGTTTTAGGTTATGTTGGTTCAGTTGATGCTTTGGGGTTGATGTAGTTGACTCTTTTTGATTTTTCTGATGAAGAAGAAGACTGTAAATTTATTAAATTTATTGAACGGCCAAGAAGGCATAATGAATCTCGCCAACGAATTGATAATTTTACCTATTGGGATGACATATTTTTGTATGAGGTTTTCCATGTGTCTGGTAGGCCCTACCTTCTGACAACTACAGACAGGCCTCAATTACTAGGTAGGCCTAAGCCTACATACATGCCCATTAATTGACCTAGACTTGACATAAACCTATTTCCTAGTCCCACATGAGGCCTAGGCCCCAGTCACATTTGGCCTACTAGGCCTATCCCCTAGGCCCCATCTAGGCCTAGCCTACACCATTGGATAAGGGATTGGATACACAAAGCCTACACTGTAGTTTCACACGTAGCGAAAGGCCTAGCCCTGGGTCCAAGTGGTATATTAATAAGTTCTAGGCCTAGCCTAGGCCCTAATGCCACATAAGGCTTATGCTAGGGTACAGTCAAAACTCAAAGGTATACAGTAAAATAAATTAGATTTTAAGCTTTGAATTGCCAGGGTTTCTTTATTTACCTACTCTACCTCACAGTTTAGATCTGATTCTAGGGTCTAAACTTCATAACATGTTTTAGACACGTTTTTTATTACAGCAGGCTATTTTTCTAAATAACTTCATTCTTCCAAGAGTTGATTTGTATGAAAATTTAATGGATGAAAAAAACACTCTTGATGTCTTTTTGATTCTTTGTCCATTGTAATTAATAATAATTGGTAATTTGGGAGTAGCCTAGCCTAGGCCTAGACAACTGTCACGAGACGAAAAGTAAACACGGTAAACATAACCTATATTCGTTTCACAGCCTTATAATGGCAATTCTATTCGAAACCACACATTTACCCGGCTGTAAAATAGGCTCTGTTATGATGTGAAGCTCTTGAACCAATCACAGCTCGGGGGAGGTACTCAGTAGCTGACTGCCAAGTAAAATGTAATTGAAATACACAAAAATGGTAACTGGCAGTTATAAGTGGTTGTTAAATTTAACTGCCAAGTAGTTACTAGCCAGATTAACTGGACATTGGAATACCGTACCCACTCAGTCATGTAACTGATTTTCAGTGGAGGACAGTAAACCAAAGCGACCAAGCCAACTCTGTAGGCCCCGCGACGCAATCGACGAGTGAGCGATAATCAACCAAAGATCAATATTTTTAATAGGAAATATAGCCATCAGTGGTCAACGCCAGAATCAACAAGGCCGATTCGGAACAACTGTAAATTTATTATGTGCCTCGTTGCTAGGATGGCTCCAAAGTCACCATTTACAAATTCCTAACCCAAGAACTGATGCACTGAAATCTAAATAATAAGTTAAAAAAACTTCTGACTTTAGCGGAAATCGAACCCTGGATCTTTTACATTGGAATCAGAGACGCTAACCATAACGTAGGAACAAAAGGGAGAAAACATATTTTACTTGAACTAAACATCAGTTGTAAATTATACAATTGCCCCATGGATTATTAGTATGTCATTTAAAGTTTACGGCATTATATCCGACAGTGTTTGGTCGAGCGTAAATCGCGCGACTCTGATTCGGGAGGTACCGGGTTCGAATCCCGCCGAGACCGGCAATCCTCAATGAAGATTTTCCGAGGTTTTCTCAGTCGTTAATGCGAATGCACGGGATTGAGTCCTCTCAAACAGCCCTTGGACATCCCTTCACAATTGTCCTATCCGCAACATACCTAGTTCTAGTTAGACACTGAAGAGGGGCATGAATTGCACCCTGGGCAGGCTTCCCACAAAAATTATTGCTCGGTAGTGATAAAATTAAATTTATTTATCCTGTAATTGCCACTGATGATAATATTTTTAAAAAAACATTCGTGCAGGGTATAATCCTAACAAAACTACATGGGGCCTATTATCCACTTTTTCGATTTTGGGTGGCTTTTTGCGAGATATTACAAAAATAAGGTAATTTTGAGTGGTTTTATTGATGGCGGTTGTCCTTCCTCTTAATAAGTGTTGGTTGTAGGTTGTAGCAAAAGTCAATCGATTAGTTTCTAATATCCTTGTTTTCTCAAACTGTGTGGAGCCCATTTTAACCCTTTTAGTCATGGCGTCCATGATCATGATGATGAAATTCTTTATTTAAATCCAAATTAAAATCCAAAATTTCGCCCAAATTCATTAAAAATTGTACTGTTTTTTTTAAATATCAAAATTCTCAGGAAAAAAATTAGAAAAATGAATTGTTTGTATAAAATGACCAATTAAGACCAATTTGATTCGTGACTGAGAGGGATAATAATCGAACAATAAATATCTACATCTAAGAACATCAGTGCATAGTGTGTTAGAGCTTAACCACCCCTGACAACAGATGATAGTTTTATGTAAATCAATCCAGCGGGGTATCGAACACCAGTCTCCTGATTGCCGGTCGAGTGCTACCGAGACGGTTAACTTCATAGCATCTGGATTGTTGGTGCATTGTAGATCTGAATAGATTAGAACAGTAGGCCTACTGCAACGATTCTGAGGCAATTGAACTGAACATCTACACACGATTTATAATGTCATTTCTCAATTTCATTAATCGGGAAACACTCCCGTAAGTATAATTTTTTTTAAACAATCCAGAAATTAAAAAATCCACCTCAGCGGGGTATCGAACCCCAATCTTTTTATCTTCTTTTTTTTAATTTCTGTATTGCTTTACATAAAATCAATTTCACCTACGGAAGTATTTCCCGATTTAATGAAAATAAGAAATCTTATAGTTTCCTTGATCCCTGTTGTTGTTCATAGTGATTGATTTGAAGTATATCATTATCGAACCGATGTAATTAAATACATTTCATATATTGTTGTTGTGACCTCTGGAACAGTTCATACTCGTGTTTGCCGCAACACTCGAGGCTCCCAATCAGTCTTATCACTGACACTTTGACCTCTGAGCTGATCTCCTCACCCCACCCAGGGACTTTCATCTTGAAGATGACTTTGCATCTGAGTCGACTCGGCGAGAGTGGATTGGCCTAGATACAACACACCATAGCTGGACCGTGTGTTGGGCGCTTGCTATTGGACGACGGACATCTTGTTTGTCTCTTGCTTCCAAGTCCGCTGACGTGGTGTTGCTCACGGCTGGTTGTATATAGCAACGACTGCAATCTCTCCCATCATTCGCAGCCCAGAGCTTCGTCACCTCATCTATAATATTATTATCTCTCTGTCAACAATGTCCAAGGTGTTGTTTGCACTGCTTGTGATGGCAGGACCCATGGTCATCCGTGAGTAACTCCTTCTGTTCCATTTTTTTATTTCTGAACTGTATTAAATATTGACAAAACTATGGGAGTGATTCCCGTGTAACAGAATCAAGATCTAAATATTATTTTTACATTTCTCCAAATTGGTTAAATAAACTCATTTTCAAGGGAAACCTTATTAAACTTTCTATAATCTCGTCAGTACCTATATGTGTTGTGTTGAAGTCTTATCATTCCCAGGAACACATCAATTTCATGCCAATATACTAACAAAAATTATATTATAGAAGGATTTAAATGTTTCAGATTGTCAGGTTTATCAGCACAGGACGACTGCAAGAACATGTCCTGTCTTGTTGTTTCACAGAGCGGTCTTAAGTTTAGACGTCCGTTTTGGGAAACCCCACACCCGGGTTAAAACCCCGCTCGAGTTGTATACTTAGCTCTAGAATTGTGTTTATATAATTAATTTCCCTGTATGGGATTAATTCTCACCTGGTTAAGTCTAGAAATAAGCCCTTGCTGTATCTGCACAAGGTAAATTAATCAATGTACAGGGTGGTGGTCTGTGCAAATGCAAAGATTCCTTGCAGTGCTTGTACCATGTATTCAGATCTCATAATAATTGCAACATTTCACAAGTTGGCTAGACGCAGGATCGGTTAGGTAGTGTTTATATGTCCGCCCGGCCAGTGGGGTACCCTGGTTCAATCAAGTAAAGTAAGTGTGGACAAACATCTGTCTCACAACCTCTGATGTCTTGTCTCCAGGTGTCGCGACCTTCAACCTCACCATCAGCCCAGACCATGTGCGTGTTGACACGGACGCCCAGACTGTCTCATTCACCTGCTCAGCTGACGTGGCCCTCGCCGGGTGTCAGGTCACGTGGTTGGACAGTTATACCAATGTAGGTCCGCTGCTAGAGCTGAGCCAGGGGTCTCGGTCCCAGGCCGACCCTGCCCACCGGAAGACATACCTAACCGGCTACAGATACAGTGGCCGGGGTCTGGGGGCTGGGGACTGCGGGGTCTCGCTGCAAGTGGCGGGCTACAAGGTATGGATGGTCGCCTGTCGCGTCCGAGCCGAGAGTGGAGGCTGGAAGTACGCCTGGGCCAACTTGTATACTTGGGGTGAGTTGAACACAGTCTTCACATAGTATAGTATCTGTATCAACACGGGATGTGAGACACGTCCACCCACCCTCACAACCTAGGACGGAATAATACAAGAAACCTCGACCACGTCATAGTAGAGACAGAGAATCGGGCAGTCTAGTGGGACACGTGGTAAATGAGGTTTCTCAAACTGGTTCAGTTTATGTTGTGGGTCGAATTAGGTCTTGATTGGCAGAGCCAGGGCACCATGTGCAGCATCTCCCAAGTCCAGAGTTAGTGCAGGAGTTGAGATATTATCCGGAAAACATATTGCACAGACAAGGTATCAAACAAACAAGTTCAAAAGTATAAAACTTCCTTAAAAAAGGCTCAAACTGGTTCAAACCGGCGCGAGTTTCACATTTTTTTAACCGTTCGTGTCACACACCCCGTCCGAGATGTTTTTAGATATGAATTCAATCATCTTAACACGATAGTGTTAAATGTTTGGCTCTAGGATTAGAACGCTAGATTTGACATGGTAAAATCCGGTTTTGGACTGGCTTCACCAATAATGATCCGATTGAAAAACTTGTTTCTCCTCATCACTGGACCCGTAAAAAGAAGATGAAAAGAAAAAAGAAAAAAAATAGCTCACATTTAGGCTCAAATTATGCAAAAACCGGTTTTATCCATGTCATATCTACATTTTTTGTCTTAGAGCGAAACGGTTAACACCATTGTGTCCAAACGGTCGATACCGTATGTAAAAACACCCCAGACGAGATGTGTGATTCGAACGGTTGAGGTTTTGTTGAAAAGGGTGCCGGGAGTTTATACCAGTTTTAGAGAAAGATTTTCAACTAGATATTCAGATTGTCTCTCGATACAGTTGATGTTTTCCGAGAATCGCCTCGAATGCATTAACTCTGTACCTGGAGAGATATCCTACACACTACATGCTGCAGAACCCTCCCCTCCAATCGGCTCAGTACTTGTTGTTGTTGTTGTTGTTGTTGTTGTTGTTATATATGTTGTTGTTGTTGTTGTTGATGCACCAGAAAGTGAGCCAAGCAACAAGTGTTCGAACTCTGGCCTCCTCTCTCTCTGATATCAACGAGAAGATTTCCTAGTCCGACGTGGTTGGCCAGAGCTGAACACTAGACAGTCTTGACCCGGTCTAAAAATGATAATAATACGGAATGTGTATCTCCCTCGTTACAGACTTTGCCCCCCTCCATCACTCACTGACAACACCGAAAGAGCAGGTCGTCCTCCCGGGCGGGGAGGCGAGGTTCATGATAAAGGCGGGGGAGCCGCTGAATGGCTGCGAGATCGTCCTGCCGAGCATGCGTAGTGAGCTCACCTTCAACCAGGGAACCAGGTCTAGGAACAGCACCGACCGGTATCTCTACCTCGGGGCCGGACTAGAGAGCGGAGAGTGTGGCCTCACGCTTACCAACATCAGCGAGGCGGACAACGGACCGGTCAGGAGCTTTATAAGGTCTTGCACAATGAAGACTGACTCCAGATTCACTGCGCTCGTCGTGGCACGTGAGTCAAGGTGTATTACTTATAAGGATAACCAGATTTATTTGGTCCAACATTAGCATTGTTTTTATTTCATTGCTTGTTTAAAATTTTTGCTAGTACAGTAAATTCATTGTAAAATTTAACGTTTTTCCGTGTAAACAGGTAAAAACTGGTTCAAAGTGGTACCAGTTTTATCTTGTTTTTAACCGTTCGACATACACATACCGGGATTGACCGTCTAAACACGCTGGTGTCAACCGATTAATGCTACGACAAAAACTCTACATTTGGCATGATACAATCCGTTTTTTTCCCTGGATTTACAAACAATGGTCCGATTGAAAATCATTTTCCTCTACTTCATCAGGGGCGACGAGTGTAGTTTGGTTAGTAAAAAATTTAGGAAGAAAACGTTTTGGATCACTTTTAGGCACAAAAATGTTTTTTTTAATCCAAGGTTTGTAATGTTGAAATCATTTATCGCCAGCTGAAACGTTCACCCGATTACGATGGTGTAAAATCCTTATGCGCTACGACAAAAACTCCGCATTTTGTAGGCTTAGGAACTTTTCATTATTGTTTGTTCTGACCTCATGAAAGCTCAAGTATTTGCTAATTTTCAATAGCTGTCAAATGTAAGATGTAGGTTAAGGGTTCAGAACAAATCATCAATCACGATCAGCTTTTGTTGTGATAAAATTATACCATTTAAAATGTTTAAAACGAGCTTTTAATCTTAATAAATTTTCCCTTGTTTCATCCTCTGCAGATTGCGACATTGTACTCAATAATAAAACCAAGTCGTCCCTTGTTTGTTTGTATCAACTTAATCTAGTTTAATCGTGGGCCATGAGTTTAATTCCCACCCGCAGCTCGCTAGCCCGGCCAAATCCCAGCCACCTGTGAGATGCCGTAGAGTCGACCTGTTACCTCAGTGTTTTCTCTCAGTCTTGCCATGTATTGCTGCAGATTGCCCTACTGCAACAACTCTGAGCATGATCTACACCGGAAACAACGTTACGGCCACCTGTGAGGTGCCGGAGAGTCGCCCTGTCGCCAACTTAACCTGGTACCTGGGCGACGATGTCATCCGCAAGGACATCATCGACGACACTCAAGCCACGGCTCAGGACGAATGGAGGTGGCCCTGGACGACAGGATCTATCAAGCAGACTCTCACACTGCAGTTGCAGCCCCAACACAACGGCAAGAACTTGAAGTGCGTGGTCTCCCACGTTACCTTAGCCCAGCCACTGGTGGCGATACAACCGATACCGTTGATAGGTGAGCTATGCACTGCACCACAATAACATGAAATCTTTTATGAATTATATTTAAAGCTTTGCGATCTGAAATGTTGACTTGAGCTTGAGATGCCAGGGTTACCTCATTGATAAATACCTTGAATAAATGTGGATTTATTTTTACTTCATTATTCCAGTACAAGAAATGAAAGGTGGTACTAACGTACATAGCATACGAGCGAGGAGGTAATGCATGATGGTACGTTCAGAAGTAGTTACATTTGACTAATCCGGGACTGAGGCCTTTTGTTCTTGCATCCAAAACGCCTTTATCTGTTTCCAAATATGTTCACAACAATTTCGTCATAAATAATTATTCATACCGGAACTTATTTTTGCTGCTTAGCCACGACTACGTCAGTATCGTCCGTGGTGAGCTGTCCTCCCCTTGCATCTGAGACGGTCGACTACACTTGCGCATTTGCCGGAGAAGAAGTGAACTGCAGCCAGCCTCAGAGCGCCGGGGCTCGGGCCGACTGGAGCTGCAAGCCAGGGTTCATGGCAGCAGACGACATCATCTCCAACTCCGTGTACTGTCGGAGATCCGGGGAGTGGTCCTCACAGCGGGAAATCACGTGCTCGCCAGGTACACACTGTTATATGGTCGAGTCTTGCAGAAAGGGGAAAATAATCATTGTTACAATTTGTAGGTCGAAAGTAATTGCATGGGCCGAGGCCTGAGGTAAATTAGTGGACTGTATTTGAATTAGGGATGTCAACAATAATCGTATATCGATCATCGATATTATCGTGATAGAGGTGGCTGTATCGCGTTAGCGATCTCGCGATAATTATTGGGAATCCGGATTTTTAATAGAAAATTCATTTGCATATTCCTGTAACTTACTGATAAATTAATGAAATTAAACATTATTATCCCAATTCAAAGTTTCTTTTCACGTACCGTAGTCACATAGTGTATCACATAAGAACAATATGACCACGATAATTGACCAAAACAGTTTGGTTTAAAAACTTAATAATTCCAATCACTTTCACATTAATTGAATTTTTTTAATTGGATGAGCGTAGCGAGCGAAGCGATCGAAGCGAAGATTCCATTTAACTACACTGGAAATAAAATCCGGAATGTTTTTTTTTTTTTTTCTTTTTTTTTTCTGTATTTTTGTGTGTCTGTTAACACGATTCCGGCTAAACCGATACTCCAATTGCTATGAAATTTTATGGAGGCCTTCGAAATCTCTGAACGAAGAACTGCCACGTTTTTGAGCGCAATCGAAAAATTATTTCTCATGAAAATCGCAATTTTACGATTTTTTTCGATTTTTTTAAAATTTCTTCAGCTTATAACACCTACATGCTTTGTCCGATTTTAATGATTTTTTGACAGAACCTTAATTTCATGAATTTAGGTATTCGTGTGAAAATTGAGCGCAATCAAAAAACTATTTCTCATGAAAATCGAAATTTTACGTTTTTTTTTCTTTTTTAAAACAATTCTTTGACTTATAACACCTACATGCTTTATCCTATTGTAATAATTTTTTCACAGAACCTTAATTTTATAAATTCATATATTTGTGTAAAATTTGTGCGCAATCAAATAATTATTTCTTATGAAAATTTCAATATTACGATTTTTTCCTTTTTTTAAATTACAATTAATTAAAAAAAATTAAAATTTAAGTTAATTTTTCATTTAATTTAATTTAATTTTTTTTTAAATCTTCAACTTAGTAATGATTTTTTCACAGAACAACAGAAAATCCGCATAACACATGGCAGCTCAATGCACCAATTACGCTCATCCAACAACGCGGCGGGACTTAAGCGTTTTCCTAGTATTTATAAACAATGACAATAATCTCAATTGAAGGTGTAAAATAAACACAACATGGTGGACCTTGGTATCATTTAAATCTAATCTAACGACGAATAAGTGTATGGAAAAAAATAATTAATTAATTGATCACTAAATAGTTACATTTTTTACTTAACATTTTAGTTCAATGACATGTGTATGTACTCACTGATACAGTGATACCATACAGCTAACAAAAACAAAATGCTTTATGATTGAGGTGTAATTTGCTCTATACCAGTATTATTTTAATTGTTTCATTTTGTTCTCTGTTTGTTGTGTCTTTGTTTGATGTTTTATTATATCCTATGTAATCTGGAAGAAGTGTTCTTTTGTTATGAATAAATATAAGTTTTATATTTTTATTATTATTATTATTATTATTATTATTATTATTATTATTGTTATAATAATAATACTTTATTAGTCGGAAAACACTCCTGTAGGTGATTAATCAATGTAAACCAAATGCACCAACAATCCAAAGTGAGTAAGCAACCGGATCGTCGGTCCAGTGGATAAGATGTTCGCCCAGCAAGCTGGAGATCCAATTTTGATTTTTAATACAGATTTGATGACTATATGTTTGTCTTTGTATTCTTTTCTTTAATATATTGAATTGATCGTGTGGGAATTTGACCCCATTTCTAACAAATAAGTAATTAATAATAATAATTCCATTTTATCCTAATCACATAATGTTACACATAATGTTTCTCATTTAATCATTGTTTTGTCTATTTTGCTCATTAAAGAACATGAATTTTCTGTTTCTAGCTACCTGCCCACCTCTCATTAAAAATAGCACCGTAACATTTAGATGCAAATATGCTGGTGAGGTGAGAACCTGCCGTCAGCGCCACCCGGTGGGGTCACAAGCCACCTTCACCTGCCTACCGGGGTTTATCGCGAACCATGGAGTTAACATACTCAACTGTCGACCTACTGGAAAATGGGACGCACCTAATGTGTTATGTGAACCAGGTACAATGTTGTAACTTGGGAACCCTAATCATATATGACATCCGCACGCGTTGATTTCAGGATAGCAAACAAATTAAAGAGGGAAGGTCAAGTACGAGCCTTGGTTACAAATTAAATCAATCAATCAACGATCACAAAAACAAACCACACAAAAGACCTAAAGATGTTCTATAATAGCTGTTCATGAATAAAGTATATGATTATGATCAATTGAGCATTTAAACTGAGAACAACAATATATCCAATGCAGAAAAAACATTACTCAATTTCTCATCTAGAAATGAGTTTGATTTCCTACTACATGATATGCCATATTATTTTCCCTGTCACATTAAGACTGCTAGAAATGTGGTTTTTATCTGCACCTTTGAATTCTAGACAAATTTATATTATTTCCTAAATTGTATTTATAAATTATTGACACATTTCGAATCAATTAGGCCCATTTTTGATACTATTGCTATATTTATTACAATTTCTGAAAATCACATTGTCTTTGTACAACAAACATTTGATCAAAATCCAAATCGAGAATAACTTTTAAATTTACATAAATCAGTTGTAGCAGTAATGTCATTATAATGTGGTCATAATAGAGAATACAATAGTAATATGATGATTTGCAAGTTTCGAAAATATGTATCACCTACATCTAAACACTTATAAAGAGGATGCGAACCCTAAGTGTGGTTTCTGTCCCAGACTGTGGGCGACGTATCACCTCCGGGGGCCAGGGGCTTATCACGGGGGGCCAGGACGGGAAGACCGGGGAGTTCCCCTGGCACGTCGGAGTCTACGAGGTTAAGTCCGGCACTGGAACCACAGAACAGATCTGCGGCGGAACACTTATCAAGCCCCAGGTTGTTGTTTCTGGTAAGAATCACAATTATTAAAGTGGTGAAAGTTTAAATGATTCATTCTGCTAGCATGAGTCTTAATAAAACACTTACAACATATGACATAGACATCCTATATAATTGGCTAGACCAGCAGTCGGTGGTCCACTTCCGATACAATTGGAAGCCATCTTGAATGGGTGAGTTTGCATGTTAATTAGATGGGAGCAATTAATCGAAAAAATATTTTTAAAGATGGCCGCCAGTTTGGCAGGTGAGCATATCAGACTTTAACACCAAATGATTACTAAATTCCCTTATGCAATAACTTTGCATTGTTTCTGTTTGTTCAATACCATGCTGCACAAGGTAAAACCATATCAAACAATCCAGTAAAGTACTTTATTGCATTAAAAAAGCATAAATTAAAACGCCAAACCGCCATCTTGAATGGGTGAGATTGACGCTTCAATTTGGTACACTCGCGCCTGTGCGGCGGGATTGGAGACTGCGTATCTAGCCTACTATAGGTGTTAAGATATCTATGACATATGATATATATACTACAGTGATTTGTGTTGATTTCAGCCGCGCACTGTTTTTGGGATGTAACAACAAACAGCAAGAAAGCTACGATCCTCTACAAGGTGGCTGCTGGCAAGCTCCTCCGAGCCTGGGACGAGGACGACCCTAGCGTGCAGAGGAGGAATGTCTCGGTGATTGAGATACTTGACTTGTTCCGCAGCCGAGATACTGACTTCGCCGCTGACATCGCCGTCCTTCGTCTGGAGGCTCCATTCAACATGAGCACCAGGGTGAACCTGGTATGCATGGACTGGACGAGCACTCTAGAGCGTCGGCAACTCAGAGATGGATCCGTCGGCGTTGTAAGTAGACTTCGTACGATCTTGTTCGGTCCTTCATTTGAGAAGCAGAAACAATAAACACAGCGGGAAGTGTCACTTTATAATAAAATCCCTAACGTGATGAACATTATGATGTAATTTGACTGTATGTCCATCCTCATGCGTGTCTACGTAAAACTATTAACTTTCATACGGCACTTTCTAGCCGTAAATACTTGCTCCAACTAAAGAATGCAGGGGTAGAATGAATGCGCGGTAAATGGAATGTCGCCTTTGTGATGAAAGAGAAATATGATTTGTCAACGCAAGCAAAACTTGTCTGTGCAAGATCCACGCTGAGCTAGCGTGAATAGACAAAGTTGTTATGTTGGGAAAACAATTTTGAGCCACCTGCATTCTTTCGTTGGGACCACTATAGCCCACTACACGTCGTGTACACCAATATGTAAAGTATAAACTAAGAATATAAACCATTAACTATTCACGAAAATATTTTTGTACCTTTTATAGTTTTGTTTAACAATTAAATTTCAGATGTGTGTTTTGTCCCGTAGAATGATCCAATTAGATGGAATTTTTTCCCCCAGTTTAATTGAACATATGTGCATAGCGTGTCCCTTGCTTCAGGTGGCTGGCTGGGGCTACAGCAAGGAGGGAGTACAGAATGACTCATTTAAGTACCTGGACCAGAGTGGGTGGAGGATATGTAATATGTGTGTCCTGTCCACTGAAACACACATGATTGCAAACGAAAAAGTATTTTATCTACAGAAAATGAATATTGTCTCTTGACATTTATTCAGGCACACGTACACACACGGGCGAGAAGCCATTCCCTTGTTCTGTATGTGAACAAACCTGTTCTCAGCAACACAGGTAGTGTTAAGCCAATGAGTACCTTAGAATAGAATTTATGTCACGCAATTCATATATTTCATGTCAATATTATGTATATTGCAATATCCGCGATTCCCTTTTTATTTGTAACATATCATCATACACAAAACAAAATCATCATGTGGGGTGTCTAATGAACTGAAAAGAATCGCGTTTTACTTCTTAAAACTTCTGTGTAGTTAACTACTGAACTGTTTTGTGTGGGAGGATATGTAAGATGCGGCGGGGGGGTTCTGAGTGACTCCCTCAAGTACCTGGACCAGAGTGGGTGGACGATATGACAGATGTGTGTCCTTGTTACAGGTGGCTGGCTGGGGCTTCACCGAGGAGGGAGTTCAGAGTGACTCCCTCAAGTACGTGGACCTGCCATTTGTGAACTCAAGCACTTGTCTTGACGCGATCCCGCCACTTCGACGCAACCTACTGGGCACCGACAAATTCTGTGCTGGCTATGTCAACAAGAGCATAAGCGTCTGTGGGGGAGATTCAGGCGGAGGTCTCGTGTTTCGTAGCCCTCGCTATAACAAGTACTACCTGCGAGGAGTGGTCAGCATAGACTTCAAACCCTTTAAAGACGAATCCATCTGCTTCTCCCAGCTATACACTGCATTCACCTTGGTTTCTCAATACATCACTTGGATGCGAGAAAACGATCTTGTGTAGATTGACATTTATAAATAACACAGTTTTTTTTTACAATTCCAAGTGTTATGGTTATACTCAAACCTTTACAAAGGGACTATATTTACTATTGACTGAAAAAAGTTTATAATATTATTCTTTATTTTGATGAGTATTGACATCCATACGTGGAACACTTATAGTTTGGTTTGAAATTTGGATGTACTGTATTTTGATTAATACCTTATAATTTTGTCTACCATGCCATTAGGCACTGTTGTATAATTGTAAATGTACCTTGTTATAATTTAGTTTTATAGTTTAAAGGATAACTTTCAATACTTGAATGTCTTAATGACATTATTATGAATGCAATAAAAAATTCTTATGAAGAATAATGTAACATGCTCTAATGTTAATTATAGGAATACAAATTAAAAATAATAAACATTAAATATATCACATTTTCATTTATGCTTTTGATTGAACTAAGTGATATAACTGAGGTAATTGTAGGGATTGAAAGTTCTTTTTTTAAAGCACATACATGTAACATCATAACTTATTTTTTATGTGCCTATTCGTCACAGACGCCATTTGTGATACGCTGGTCTACACCCTAGCTAGAGCACATTAGTTTGTTTTCATACTCCCCCAAAATATACCCCTGTCAAGCGCTCTAATCCAAATTGGGAGTAACCACATTATTCGCTCTAACTCATTTAAGCTTTTAGGTCTAATCCTAACATAGACTTTTTATTGGTCGGGTCAAATAAACATTGTTTCATCTAAAATTCTTAGTGGGTGTTATATGCTCAGGAAACTTAAAACTATAGTCCAACCTCATATTTTGATTATTGGATGAGCGTAGCGAGCGTAGCGAGCGAAGCGAAGATTCCATTTCACTACACTGGAGAAAAAAATCCGGAATGTTTTTTTTTTTCTTTTTTTTTTTTTTTTTATGTATTTTGACTTATAACACCTACATGCTTTATCCTATTGTAATGATTTTTTCACAGAACCTTAATTTTATAAATTAACATATTCGTGTAAAATTTGTGCGCAATCGTATAATTATTTCTTATTAAAAATTCAATATAACGATTTTTTCCTTTTTTTAAAATTAAAATTTAAGTTATTTATTTCATTTAATTTAATTTTAACACATGACAGCTCAATGCAACAATTACGCTCATCCAACAACGCGGCGGGACTTAGCGTTTTCCTAGTTACATACTTTGCATTTATCCACTCCCAAGTTTGTATGGTACACTTTTCTGGAGTGCATCGCCTCAAAGCAAAAGTTAAGACAAACTTACTGCACTCAAACTGAACTGAACTGAACTGAACTGGTGAGATTGAGGCTTCAATTTTCCACGCTCGCGCCTGTGCGGACGTATTGGAGACTGGGGATCTAGCCTACTGTCGATGCAGATTCAATGCGCGGACAGGTCGATGTGATAGCCGGCGATTTCCACGAGACGGAGATGACGAGGACTCAAAGGAACAGTGAATAGTTAGGAGTAGATTCAATTATTGTTGAATTTCCTACATTTACAGTGTGATCGATGATAAAGTGTAGGATAAATTGAGAATATCTTGCTCTGTACTGAAAACATCTTGTTATGGTTGTAACAGTGCTAAATATCACAAGACCAGCACTTCTTCTGGCAGGACAACTAACACCCTGCTGGGGGGGGGGGGGGCACTCTACAGCAAACATGTACAATCGCGTCACCAAGTCAACTTTGACAGCAACGATACAATCATCACGTCTGTACCCATACAATAACAGTTACAATCACGAAATATATCATTAGATGAGCGTAGCGAGCGAAGCGATGATTCCATTCAACTACACTGGAGAAAAAAATCCGGATTTTTTTTGTATTTTTGTGTGTTTGTTAACACGATTCCAGCTAAACCGATACTCCAATTGCGATGAAATTTACTGGAGGCATTTGAAATCTCTGAACTTAGAGCTGCCACGTTTTTGAGCGCAATCGAAAAGTTGTTTCTCATGAAAATCGTAATTTTGCGATTTTTTTCGTTTTTTTAAAATTTCTTTGACTTATAACTCCTACATGCTTTATCAGATTGTAATGATTTTACACAGAACCTTTATTTTATTAACTAGGCCGCTTCGCGAACACTTTTTTTAGTCGCGTTGATGGATGAGCTTTTTTTTAGTTTTGAGTATGCGTGGGATCTCTTTATTATTTAAAGTCCCATTGCAAAATCATTTTTGTTAATTTAGGATAATTGTTATAAAGTAGTATTAATTGCTACGGTATTACCAATAAATAGAATGTAAAATATCTGGAGGCCCGAAGATTTGATTTTTGAACACATTGTAGGTGATTGTTGTCAAGTTTCTGTTGTTACTTGTTAATTGTTATTATACACCTCAAAAAACTCATATTAAAACCTTTATTACTACAGATTTTGGCTAACTTTTTTAACTTTTTCTTTCAAAAAGCAATACATCACAATTACCTCAATGTCCATGAGAAATATGAACGTTGTAGCTCCAAGAGTTTGGTCAGAATCGGCCAAATATCACGAAAATATCGTTATTAAAATCGAAAAAAAATCGTAAAAGTACGATAATCATGAGAAATATTTCTTCGATTGTACCCAAAAACGTGACAGGTCGGAGTTCAGAGATTTCGAAAGTCCCCTCCAATTTTCATCAAGATCGCATATGCGGTTTGCCCGGTAGAGCGCGAACAAACAGACAGAAAAAAAACATTGGAGCTAAATTTTTTGAGGGGTCAGTGAAATTGAAGTCTTCGCTTCACTCATCCAAAAGAATATATTCGTGTGAAATTTGAGGTTAATTGAAGAATAATTTTAACCCCCTTTTGTATTTTATAACCTCAGCTTTTTTCTTACGTTCATCTTGGGCTTTCAGCCGTTTTATACATTTATAGTTTTGTTATTCAAGTTTTGCTTGTTGTGTATTGTTGTATAATTTTTATTTTATAGAACTTGTTCATGTATTTAATGTTTTGTTTATCGTATTTGTATGGTTTTGAATGATGTCTTAATTGTTTAGTTTTAGTAACCTAACACTTGTGGGTTTTATACCTGTTGTTGGTGACCAATAAATATATAACGCGTATCGTGATTTTATGTTTTTGTTTTTTACGCGTCCATATACGTTCGTCTGTTCGACGTGCGCTTCTTACATTGTCCTTGATTCAATGAGGATAAAACAGGATGTTCCTGGTGACCCTGCAACTCAGGGTGGCCGGACTAGTCTTATTCAAAAGTGGAAACTCCTTGAACCCGGCCCCTCCACCAAACGAGATCCGAACATTGGTGTTCGCCGTCTATTTTGGGTTCTCCGATACCTCTGCTGGTTGAGGTTTCAATGATAAATTATCAAAACAAAGTGGACTATGTTTCACAAAACCAAAGTAAATTTTACATTGGAGACGAGGATCCATTGCATGCCTCTAGGTGTCTAACTAGGTAGGTATATTGGAGTTGGAACAATTTGTGAAGGGATGTCCGAGGGCTGTTTAAGAGGACTCAATCCCTTGCATTCGCATTAACGACTGAAGAAAACCTCGGAAAAAACCTTCAGTCAGGATTGCCGGTCTCGACGGGAATTGAAACCAGGACCTCCTTCGGTGATATATGTATGTATTGTATCAATATGTATTTCGTTTTATTTCGTAAAATATTTTATTTCGCTTTTTTCTACCACCTTTTCATCCATATTTTAGTGCATTCTTAAGAAATCTTATTACTTAATTAAATAATGGCTTTGGCTAGAGCCAGGGTGTTTTTTTATTTAAATCAAATGCACTTTTTCTTCATTTCGAGCAACAAACACAAGAGTTCTAACAGATTTAAGCAAAGTTTTCCCTAAAATAATTTTTGAATTATATATTTTTCTGAAACGCTTGTGAAAGTATTCGAACCGCTCGCCAACTTGACAAGTTTTGAAACACTGATACTGTTAATAAAAATCTTATTTAAATCAAGAAGTTGATTTAAATCAAGTAAATCTGATTTAAAACAAAATTAATAAATCATGATTTTTGTTTTTTTAAATAAAATTTAAAAAATCCCACACCCTGGCTCTCTTTACAAAGTTTTTGTTAGATCTTGGACAAGAGTTCAGATTTCATGAAGGCTCTGTACCACCGCTAGGTGGATGTAGGCCTATTGATGTATTTCATTCTGTTGTTTTACTTTTGTTACTGTTGTTTAATTTTATTTGTTTTTTATCTTTTGACATTGACATTTACGTGAATGCTAATATTTTGCTACGTATTAAAAGTGATCAATCGTGTTCCATAACATATTTCCCTGTCACTACAACTACAAGGAATGAATAGTGTTAACACGTGAACTAAACTGAAGATTCCACCTACAGGTGAATGAAGACGTTATCGCAGGACACGGAACGTCAGACATAACCTGATCATCTATTTATAACTCCATGACCTGATCACGAAAGAGCTGTAGGCCTAACGTTCCGGCGACATTGTGAAAGGACGCAAATATAATATAATCGAACTATATTTTAAAATAGCAAAGTAATAAATACAATAATGAGTGGCAACTCAATAATGAGGTGAGCCCATGTCATGCGATTCCCTTATTTCCATGGGAACATTACGTGAACTTCACTTCGAACCAAATCAAGCTCAATGGTGCATGCAAATTTGCTGCCAGAATTAAAATAAATACACAATCTCATCAGCTCCAACAACTTGGCCATGTTATATACGGTCATAATCTCTTATATGCCACCAACACCTTCACCAAATCTCTGAAAAGGTAAGAATCCAAACTGTGCATAGAATTTAAATAATAATAAAAATAAATACATTAATAATTTGAAAGATATACCTAGGCCTAGCTGAAGGAGTCAACTAGATCCCTGAGCTTTGAATATTAGTTGGTAGCCTAGACCTCATCTCCAACTCACAACCTTCTCGTGGTTTGGCCCGTTATTAGGGGAGTAAAACTCCCTGAAACTAATGGCGAGCTCTGGGTCGTCGTCGGGGAACTTTCCCCTTCCCTTTGACTACCTCCCCGACGGCGACGACAATGACTACACGGACGGATGATGACACAGACGGAGACGACCACGACGTGGGGGAACCCCTGCTCTCCCCATACGCTTGTGGCTGGTTCTGACCAGCACAGGCCTGTCCACTCCTTGTTCCCCCCTTCGTCACGATTAGAGAGTTGCATAAATATGAGACATAAAGCAATATCCAATCATCAATCACAGCTAACTTTGAGTTCTTGCATTCCAACTGTCATGATAGTTTAACTTTAAAGTCACGTAGCCCTACTACAGGCCAAATAGTTGCTTTTCAAAATAAGCGTAGGCCTAGGTCCTTATGTACCAAAAGTTCTTCAAAATATATTCATAACATGAGCGAAGTCAACATAAAAAATACAATTAGGCTTATAGAGATATAAAAAAACATTTAGGTCTTACGATATGATTTAACCCAATTAATAATAACGTTTTATGTTGTTAGTTAGGCTATTTAAGGGGCGGTTTTGTTGTTTCCCAATACAAAAACAAAAGAGATTGAGAACACGAATACGTGTTTAGCCGATCTTGTGATGGTCAATACAGTCATTGGGTCACTGACACAGTAGCCTTGCATTGAAAATCTAGAAGATACAAAGTATAACCACGTAAGTTAATATTATAAACCTGTCCGGGACAAAATGAGAAAGATGTTTTTGTATCAACAGGTGAAAGCCCCAAGACGAATGATATGTAACTACATCTAAATCAGAAACACTCCACTACTGGGTGCACGTCAGGCTACAAAGTTAGTCCGACCTACGCAGGACGGTCAACAAGTCTGTATCTGGGGACAACTGGCGGTGGAGGTGTGGTCGACCTGGCGCAGGCGAGCAACACCCGGCCATCTGGTGGCGGCGTCCGAGGACAGGAATACAGGTGAGGTTCCAATCACCATCACCATCATCATCCATCGCCGTTTCCCTCTTCTCGCAGGGTCAGCTTGGGGTTTGCAAACTAATTTCCCCACTTATTTCTATCCTTCCACACTTCACCTTCCCTTGACGACCTCCCCGACTACGATGAACATGACCACACGACGATGACAAAGACGATGACGACCGCGACGTGAGAAACCCCCTTTCCTCCCCTACCCGTGTCTGGTTCCGACCAGCACTACCCCCGTCTGGGCCCGGGGTAGAATTGGCCCACGCATGGCTCTGCTAATCGTACAAGGCAATTCAAGAGAAAAAGTCCACCACGCAAACATTAGCTAGAAAGAGGGGAGCATAATATTACTCCCCGAATCTAGAGGCGAACTCTGGCAATCGTCGTCGGGGACATCTACCCTTTCCCTTGACGACCTCCCCAACGACAATGACAATGACACAACGAACGATGACAAAGACGATGACGACCGCGACGTAAGAACAACCCCCGTATCCTCCCCCTACCCGTGGCTGGTTCTGGCCAGCATGGGCTCTCCTCCCCATATCCCCTAGGTGTGCATTATGACCTAACGGTTGACGTGTCCTTAATCCAAATAAACCAAAAAAATAGAATTTTCCTCCCCTTGTCCCCTAGGCTAGATCGGCGCATGTTGATAGTTGCGTCGATGGATGAGCTTATTTGGTGCATTAAACCATATTATTTTAATATACTTTCTTATTTCGTTTTGTTTTGCTCCCGTCTGGGCCAGGGGTAGAATTGACCCAGAGCATGGCTCTGCTAATCTTAAAAAGCGAGGAAAGAGGAAAACTCCATTTCGCAAACACCAGCTAGTAAGTAGTGGAGTAGGGCCTATATCACTTCCCAAAACTAGATGCGAGCTCTGGCAGTCGTCGGGGAACTCTTCCCCTCCCTTGACGACAACCCCGACGACGACGATCATGACAACACGAACGATGAAAAATACGATGACGACCGCGACGTGAGAATCCCCCTTTCCTCCCCCTACCTGGTTCTGACCAGCATGGACTTTCCTAGGCTAGAGTGGCGCATTGTAACCTACCGTTGACGCGCCCTAAATCCAAATAAACTCAATAATTTTGTTTTGTTTTGCTATTGTTAACATACAACGATTTTTTTAAGAGTTCCAAAACGTGGTAATCTCTATGGATATTCTAACCAACAATACAAGGCTTTAAAGAAATGTAAACTTCCAACAAGTGTTATGAGCTGACATTAACTTAATTTCCTTGGCAACGAAATTGTAAAACTGGTAAAAACGATATCTGAAAGTGCGATTCTGGTTAGAATATAACTTCGATTTTATTCAAAATATCAACAGGTCTCAGATTACAGTTACCATCAGTAATGAAAATTGTTTTAAAATTTAATTAATATCGTAGTACATAGGCCCTAGTGTATTGAAAGAGAGCAAACACATGTAATTTCATGCACAAAAGTACCTGACTGTAACCATACTATAAGGCTTCCCCTTTATTTTAGCTATATAAATGTACAGAGATTTCTCTGATCTGATGAGAGAAGAATTGGATTAATTGATTCTTCCCTGAGTTAAACACTCTCTTAGTGTGGAACTCAAAACAATAAGTTTGGCCTACATCTGGTCACCATCGAGTTCTCACTGGGGGTATCGCCCCTCGAGTTAAGCATGAACACCATAGTGAAAGATTAAAATAATTACAATATGCATGAGATGTTCACAAAGTAGCCTACATCACCCATCATTATTAGCATGAATTGGTTAATATTTTAAACACTTTTTCAGGATAACGAGTTATCTACTTATTAAATGTATTTATATCTGTTTACTGTAATTATTTATACACATAGGACTATAATACACAATAATAATCATAATAATAATAATAATAATAATAATAATAATAATAATAATAATAATAATAATAATAATAATAATAATAATAATAATAATAATAAAATAATAATAATAATAATAATAATAATAATAATAATAACAGTGATCCTAACCCATACTTTTAACATTAGGGCCTAATAAAGTAAAACTAACATCGAAGATTCGCTTTTTCAACAGAATATCCAGGACGACACTTACTGGACGAAACGTCTGTCATCTTCCATCCAGGACAATATGAACTGGACTAAATGTCTGCATCTTCAATCCAGGACAATACGAACTGGACGAAACGTCTGCCATCTTCAATCCAGGACAATACGAACTGGACGAAACGTCTGCCATCTTCAATCCAAGGACAATACGAGTTGGCCGAGGATTCCAACATCGTCGCTGTGAGGCACCAGGCCCCCGGCACAGGCACAGAAAGGTAGGGTTCACCATAGCAACGCAATAATATCACGTTTCCCCGTCTTGGCCAGGGCTAGGATTTAATATGCGAGGACAAAGGCAAAGATCGTCTCGCAAACATCAGCTAGGAAGAAGGGGGTATTTTACTTCACGATACTAAATGCGATCTCTGGCCAGGATTCCCCCCTTCCCTCAGCGACCCACCACAATGACGACAACGACGACACGAAATATAAACAAGACTAAGACATCGCCGACAATAAGAGATGCCCCCTTCCTTACTCCCCAGTCTGCCGTCTGGGCCCGGGGTAGAATTGGCCTAGAGCATGGCTCTGCTAATCGTACAAGGCGATTCAAGAGACAAAGTCCATCTCGCCCATTAGCTAGTATCAAGGGTAGTTTTTAGTCCCCAAAACTAGAGGCGAGCTCTTGCAATCGTTGTCGGGGAACCCTCCCCCTATCTTTGACGACCTACCCAACGATGACGACCATGACAACACGAACAATGACAAAGACGATGACGACAGTGACGTGAGAACCCCCCATTCCTCCCCCTACCCTTGGCTGGTTCTGACCAGCTGCAGCACGGGATTTTCCTTCCCACATTCCCTAGGTTAGAGTGGTTTGTTATGACCTAACGGTTAAAAACCCAATAAACCAATAGGCCTACTCTTAACTTTCAGATTTATGCATCAGGTAACATGTCCCCATTTTCTTCTGTTTCAGTTAACTGCTGTCAAACGAAGGGTGCAAAACAATTGCCGGGGGAACTCAAACTGAATCACTAAGTTTCATTGTTGTGTGTCTACTGTGTCATGTATATCGTGTCGTGAAGTGTTGTGTTGTGTCTTGTTGTGTCTCGGTGTGTCATGTTGTGTCGTGTCGTGAAGTGCTGTGTATTGTTGTGTTTCGGTGTGTCTTGTTGTGTCTTGTCTTGTTGTGTTGTGCCGATCCGACAGCCTCTTGTTTGGTGTCGTGTCTTGTGTCGTGCTGTGTCTTGTCTTGATGTGATGCTGTGTCGATCCGACAGTCTCTTGTTTGGTGTCGTGTCGTTTGTCTGTGTGTGTGTCCGTGGTAGTTAGCCAGTTAGCAGGGTCGTGCAGAGTAGCTTCTTGTCATGCTTGGATTAGTGTTATGAATGCTGTGTGTCTTGTGCCGTGTGTTGTGTGCTGTGTGACGTGTTATGACGTGTAGGGTATAGTTTAGGGTCGTGTTGGATCGTGTAGGATCGTGTAGGATAGTGTAGGGTCGTGTAGGGTCGTGTAGGATCGTGTAGGTTAGTGGAGGGTCGTGTAGGTTAGTGTAGGATCGTGTAGGTTAGTGGAGGGTCGTGTAGGATAGTGTAGGGTCGTGTAGAGTAGCTTCTTGTGATAGGTACTTGTTTTAGTGTTATGTATGCTGTGTGTCTTGTGCCGTGTGTTGTGTGCTGTGTGACGTGTAGGGTCGTGTAGGTTAGTATAGGGTCGTATAGAGTAGCTTCTTGTCATGCTTGTTTTGGTGTGATGTGGCCTGGCATTACACAACATGGCAGATCCCGGCCCGGCATAGCACAGCTTGGCATATCCACGGCATGGGCTCGATACTACACAACATGGCAGATCCCGGCCCGGCATTGCACAGCTTGACATATGCACAGCATGGCACGGCGTTACACAACTTTATACAGCATGGTCCGGCATTGCACAGCATGATATATCCGCGGCATAGCAACGGCATGACACAGCATGTAGCGGCAAGATATTTCATGGCATGGTGGCACGCAACAATGTTTATGTTTCAGTTTGAGTAAAATAAATTGTGCCTCACAGCAGCACATGCAGGCCTCGTCAAGCCTGCATGGACAAGTTGTACAAGCGACTGTATTTCATTGTACTGATAAATAAAATGTGTAAAGATCAAAAGAGAGTCCATACTTATTAAATGAATTATTGAACATGTTAAAGGGGTATTACACGGGGACTGCAGTCAGTCACTGTTTAGAGCCAATAGGGAACTGTCCTTCATTACTAAATTTAAATATGTCCCTACTGATAACCTCAAATACCGACCAGTAAAGTTTTTTATGCGTCCGGCTTTTATTAGCGCTAACTGTGAGCGAGGAAAAATTTGAACCGGGCTTCGCGCTGGAAAACGGCCATGCGCCATTGCAGGTGGGCGTGACGTCATCGTGAGGTTCGCCGAGGCGGCGAGCTGACAGTTCTGCCAATTAGCTTCCCCTCCTCACCTCACGATGACGTCACAACTAAAAGAGCGCGTACTTAAGTCTTTGTGCGGGAAGTCAAAACCCAGGAACTTTGAACATGAATAGAATCCACAGATTTTATTTACTAGGAAAACGCTTAAGTCCCGCCGCGTTGTTGGATGAGCGTATATGGTGCATTGAGCTGCCATGTGTTACGCGGATTTTCTGTTCTGTGAATAAAACATTACTTAGTTGAAGATTTATTAAAATTAAATTAAATTTTTCAAATAATTAACTTAATTTTTTTAATTAAATTAAATTAAATAAAAAATTAACTTAATTTTTTTATAAATCGTAATTTTTAAAACGGAAAAAATCGTAAAATTGCAATTTTCATAAGAAATAATTAATCGATTGCGCTCAAATTTAACACGAATATATTAGTTCATGAAATTAAGGTTCTGTAAAAAAATCATTACAATCGGATAAAGCATGTAGGTGTTATAAGTCAAAGAATTGTATAAAAAAAGAAAAAAAACGTAAAATTACGATTTTCATGAGAAATAATTTTTCGATTACGCTCAAATTTCACAAGAATATCTTAATTCATAAAATTAAGGTTCTGTGTAAAAATCATTACAATCGGATCAAGCATGTACGTGTAATAAGTCGAAGAAATTTTTAAAAAATTGAAAAAAATCGTAAAATTGCGTTTTTTATGAGAAAAAATTTCCCGATTGCGCTCAAAAACGTGGCAGTTCTAAGTTCAGAGATTTCGAAGGCCTCCATAAAATTTCATCGCTATCGGAGTATCGGTTTAGCCGGAATCGTGTTAACAAACACACAAAAAAAATACAAAAAAAAAAAAAAAAAAAAAACATTCCGGATTTTTTTCTCCCAGTGTAGTGAAATGGAATCTTCGCTTCGCTCGCTACGCTCGCTACGCTCATCCAATTATAGTTTATTTTAATTGCGATGTTTATTAAATTGAATATTACAAATTACTAAATACGTGTAAGATATATTTGAAACCAAGGACAGTTCCCTATTGCAATCTTTGGTTGCAGTTGACTTTACAATTGCCTGGATAGAGAATGTTCTAAACTGCTGACTGCAACGGCGGGTTGGGTTTTCATGGTGCTGCGCATGCGCACATTCGTTCTGATTGTAATAAAAACTGTAGCCAGCTGACTGCAGCCCACGTGTAATACCCCTTTAACCTCCTGCTTCATGTTTTGCTCCAGCTGTCCAACAATTCACGCGCCCTTAAACCAAACAAATTGCTTGGCTAGTGCTACTTGTGGCATAATCCAGCAGTATAAAGCAGGCTAAGTTTGTGCTCAATGTGTGTAAGGTTCCCTCAGTAACCTCCGGACAGAGAACCTAAATGTCACAGCCATTACACTTCTACAACAGTAGACATTGGAAGCAGGCCTCAGCCCAGAGGGTCAATGAGCAGCACAGAATAATCACTAGGGAAACACCAAGGTCGATGTCGAGTGAGCGAGTCATGTGTTGAGTACCCGGGAACAACTTCCCCCTACCTAAGGCCTCCCTAGCCTATAGGCTAGAGTGGCGCATTATGGCCTTACAGTTGACGCGCCCTTATACCGCTTCCCTAGCCTAATAAGCCTAATAGCCTATAGGAAATACCCATGCTGTCTAGATCCAGCCTTCTTAGGTAGGGGGAGGAAAGAGAATGTTCCCAGGTACTCAACACATGACTCGCTCCACTCGTCTAACAACGACTTTGGCGTTTTTCTAGTAATAGACGTAAGACATAGATATGCATAGGCCTATTATTATTTATCATACTGATTCGACAATAGAAGAATCATTTTATTTTTACTATTAGACACGTCTAGTTATGGGTAGGTGGACCCCTGTGGGGGGGTCTCCTCCGGGGATACCCACCCACCCCCCTGGGGACCAGGAGCGATTGATCCTGTTATTGTATGTGTGTCAGTGCGCCACTGACAACATAACATGATTTAGCTGCTTTATAACGTCTCTCTGTTGATAATAAAAGTTAAAAGTTGTGTTCATAAAATGCCAACTGCTTGAGTATTGAGTATTGAGATATATAGGATCCAACAGCTTACCTCTATTATTTTATCAAGTATATCACGTATATGTAAATTTCGTATTATGTGGGATATAAACTGTAAATTTAAAAGCAGTTGTGGTAGAGTCTAAAATTTGATTTATTTGATCTATTTTGTCGGTACAAATATCCCACACATAACAAAAAAAAAAAAAAAATGTAAAAATACAGCCAAACCTTACACACTCAAAAGAAATGATATCTAAAAAAGGGCCAGGCTCATCTATCCTTCCACATTAGCCATTATTAACTCATAAACGTACAGTGTCCCGTAACAACATCCTTGAAAAGCTTGGCAAAATAGAATTTGCAACTATTAATTAAAACGCAATAGTTCATCCAAATTCCTTTTTTCTAATTAATTTAAACGTAATGGTCTTGCAAATTCTATTTTGCCAGAATCAACAAGACCGATTCAGTACAACTTTGAATTTATCAATCCATATCAGAAGTTAAAGAAAGTTCCACCTGAAGCGGTATTATTTTGAACCCGGTACCTTCTTCATCGGAAGCAGGTAGGCTAGCTAGCCACTACTCCAACGGCCACTCTTGTCCAGTATCATGATGTAGTTTTCAGTGATTAGTTTGTGTATTTATTTTTATCTGTGTTCGACTATGGAAGCCACATCTACAACTCAGGTAAGCTCTTGACTCCTATCTCTATCCACATTGATTATACCTAGCTTGTTGCCATCTTCTTATTATTTTGTATAATAAGTATATGAAGAAAGAGCAATAGTCGCAAAATGTGTCCCGAACGGGAATCGAACCCGGATCCTCCACCTTTATATTTAGCGATGCTTTTGCAGCAAATTGCAATTTAGTAAATGTTTGTTTCAGGCCCAGATAGTTCAGTTGGTAGAGCCGGAGGTTCTGGGTTCGACACCCGGTCAGGGCGAACTTTGACGACAATTGCTATCATTCAATATTAACGTTTGTCCTCAAAGCGGGCTTATGCTTAAAAACCTTGTATTCATTATGTTTAGCCATATTATATTTTACAGATAATTTATTTGTGACTGGCTCGTTGGAATTGTGGTTAGCGTCTCTGCTTCCAATGCAGAGGGTACAGGGTTCGGTTCCCGCTAAAGTCAGAAGTTTTCTAAATTCTGATTTGGAAAGTCCATCAGTTGTTATCTTAGGAATTTGTAAACGGTGACTTTAGAGCCGTCTTAGCAACGAGGCACATAATGAATAATCAAAGTTGTTCTGAATCGGCCTTGTTGATTCTGGTGTTGATCCGCGGGTGTTCGCACTGTCCACACCACTGATTGCTATATTTCCTATTAAAAATATCCATATTTGCTTGGTTGTCGCTCACTCGTCGATTGTGTCGGGGCCTACAGGGTTAGCTTGGTCGCTTTGGTTTAATGTTCCCCACCGAAAATCAGTTTTATCATTAAGTATAGAAGGGTTATATGACTGAGTGGGTAGACTCTAAATACAAATTTATTTATTTAATTGTTTAAACTCTAAATCAATAGTACATTATGCCTACATTTTTTTATTGTATACCTACTGTCATTTATAATCACAGGTAGATAAAATTATGTTTATTCAAAGTATAAAGCTTACGAATTATGTTAGGCCTATTATAAATAAATATGTTTATTCAGTTTTTTTTATCTCCGGAATTTACAAATTGTTACGTTTAAAAAACCCGCTCTACTACCGCCACCGTCTTCTGGAAACAATCAAGAGGCAGAGTATACTACCAACGCAACAACATTACACACAAATCTGTTTCTGACATCAAAAGTTACTCCCCTATTTTTAATGTGAAATTAATTGTTAATAAATATCTATATATATTTTATTGAATACATTTAATTCATCAATACAACTGAAAGTGTATATTTATCATGCGTCTGGTTTTCAAAATTTCGCGCAATAGTGGTAGTAGATCAGGACATGATTAGGCCTTCATCGACAGGCAGCTGTCCGCTCTGCTAATGTCAAACTCGTAAGTAAAAGTTGATTTTCAAATCATTATTATTTATTTCAACAACAAAAAAGTATTTTATTATTTGTTACTGTTTGCATCTGTGCCAATGATGTTGCATTCTGTACCTACACGTGCCTAGGTTTCAGCCAAGAGCTTATTTGTTGGTGGTTAGGCCCAGCCTTCCATGATTGACCAGGCTAGGCTGAAAGCCTGTTGTAATCTAATTGAACTGGATAGCTTATATGACGTACCCTAGCTTTCGAGACCATTAAGTTCTAGGCCTAGGCCTAAGACTAGGGCTAAGCGTAGCCCTTGGCTTGAGTAATATAGGCCTAGAAAGCCTTTGTGTAGGGTAGGCCTAGTAGACCTAGGCCTACCCTAGGGGCTAGACAAGGGGGCTATGCTGTCTGGATCTGTCTGTTGGGTTTGAGCCTTCCTACCATCCTAGCAATAGTAGGGCTTGGCCTAAAGGTGTAATTCAATTACTATTTCAATACAGTTACAGACAGCTCCTACAGATATGGCAGACCCTTCATGTCCTATGTGCACTTCAGAGTACGGTAGGCCTAGTATCTATCGATACTTTAAAGCCCCATTCCAAGTTTCGGCAAGAGAGAGCAGCAATCAATTGCTATGCATTGTTTTGATATTGTTCTCTTTGTCTTGCCGCTAGGCCTAGCGGTAAGATGAGAATCTCACATACCGCAAGACATATAATACTAGACTAGGTACAACAGAGTTTCTGTAGACACGAGTATTGTGTTACAAATGGTAAAACTATCGACACAAGTATCTCATTCAAAACTCATGAACGGATTTCGTGTTTCCAAGGCATGGGATGTAGGGCTAGGCTATAGGCCTAAAGACTTGAATTTCAATCTGGCATCAAAGCCAGCAAAGACAGCTTGGCATTCCTGAACCCAACTATAGGATAGCCCTAGGCCTTATGAATGAATCACAAGAACTTTGATGCCATAATATGACATCGTAGGCCTATATTATAGGCCTAGGTCTATTAATTTGTTTATTTGTTTCAGCCAAGTATTCGGCCATGTCTAAGTACAAGACAACCTTCATCTTCATTCTTGTAATCGCAGAAATACTACTAAATAACAGGGTTAAATAACCGGCTGAAACTCTTGTTATGAAATAATTTGCCAAATACAACAATTCTAAATTTAAAATCAAATCAAACTTTCTTGTTCTACTAATACATTCCCTTTGGACTATGGTACCTGGATTTTTGCAATCAAGTCTGACAAAATATGTTTTAAAAAGTAATATCATGTACAAATAAATCAGTGCTGACAGCTTTAGATTGTCGTTAATTATTTACAGAGGATCAAGTTTAGTGTAAGAGTTTAGATTAAAAATATTAGTCGAGAAGAAACTAAAATTATAGATTAAATTTAGCTCTCTAAAATGTACGACTCTCCGATCTCGCTGCAAGACACTTGCGTCGATATAATATGCGAGAACCTGGAAGCGCTGTGCGACGTGAGCCTGCCGAACAGCACGACGAGCGCTTGTAAGCCGGAGCTCCTTCAGCCGGCCGTTCCGAGTCCGGCGCTACCCAACGGAGCCAAGCTGGTGTTCAAAGATGGCGACATCTTCATTCACTCGGAGATATCCGAGCAACTGCTCTCCGCTCTGTGCGACAAGGGGAAGCTGACGGACTTCACGATGACCCTGTTCGACGCGACCCACACGAGATTAAGGTGAGATAGGGTTTAAGAATTTTTTAAAGCCTTCACAGCTGATCATCATCCGTTGCTCTTCCCCTAGCTTCTGGCAGGCTCATCTTGAGTTTTTCAACCACTTTTTTCCACTTCTTTCTTCCCTCCCACAATTGTATCTCTACCATATCTTCCCAGCTCTCTCCTCTTGCCTCCAAGTCTCTCGGTACCTAGCCTACTGTACATATAACATCTTATCTTCTGATTCAAGGCACGTGCGACTCAACGACGCCACCCACCTCACCGTCAAGGGTCTCCGGATGCTGAGAGGTCACAAGATCAGCGACCTCGAAGCGACGGGGCTCAAGGTCGCAGTCAACGACCTCGTCGGATGTCTGGGCGAGTGGACGCTGCAGAATCTTCGCTCGCTAAATGTCGCACGAAGCACATTCCTGGACGGCTCCAAGTGGGTTCTTATAGCGATCAGATTAGTCCATAGGAGTAGGCTCCAAGTGGGTTCTTATAGCGATCAGATTAGTCCATAGGAGTAGGCTCCAAGTGGGTTCTTATAGCGATCAGATTAGTCCATAGGAGTAGCTGGAACAAGAGAGTAGTTTAGGTTCTTGTAGCTACCGGGTACTGAGAGTTTATATCTATTTTCTAACTTAATTTTATTAATTAATAATTCTAACTAGGGTTGGGACTTGACATCGATGTCGAAGCAAAATTGGCATTTGATTTGACATCGATTTGGCATCTTTAAAAAAAAAAAAAAACATTTAATTCAGAAACTAGAGCACAAAAGGGAAAAGAACACAAAAAAGGGTGTGAGACAGCACAACATTCAGGCATTGAAAGGATTTTCATGGAATTGAGTGTTTCATTTAAGGATTTCTAAGGATTTTTGATGTGCTCAAACAGGGTTTTATTTTTTCTTGGTAGCAACCCTGCAATAGAACTTCATTGGGTCCTCTACATAGGCCTACAACAATTTAAATAGACCAGATGCACAACCTACCTGCTCTATAGTCATAGACATAGGGCCTTCTTGTAGATTCGTCGATTTCAAAATATTGCACGCTTTTTACTGATCTACCCAACTTACCCTACCCCTCCTACGGATCAATGATCCACTGATCCGTCAAGTGATCAGATCGAGTATTCAGACTAAAGTGATCTACTCGGATCAGGTTTTTGTAAGAGGTTTACTGAATCGAGTTACTCGGATCAGGTAAACGTAAGCACCCTTAGAGTTTCTACAAGTCTGGAAAACCTATTTGTTGAACCCACAAATGAGTGGTTCCCAACATCCGTGTTGTCCGCAGGTACTGTGTGATCGTTGCGCTCTCTAAGCTGAAGACTCTCCAGTCGCTCAACGTCAGCTACACCGAGTTCAACAGGCACGGGCTGGAGATGGTCGCGGAAGATTTACCTCAGCTCGAGATGTTGGACATATCGTGTACGCGGGTCGACGACATCTCGGCGCTCAAGAAGTGGAAGCGGTCGCTCAAGTTTCTCTACATGTACAACATCAAGGTAGGTTGACCGCCTTTAAATAAATAAATAAATAAATAAATTGGATTTAGAGTCTACCCACTCAGTTATATTGCTGATTTTCAGTGGGGGACAGTAAATCAAAGCGACTAAGCCAACCCTGTAGGCCCCGACGCAATCGACGAGTGAGCGATAACCAACCAAAGATCAATATTTTTAATAGGAAATATAGCAATCAGTGGTATGGACAGTGCGAACACACGCGAATCAACGCCAGAATCAACAAGGCTGATTCAGAACAACTCTGAATTTATTATGTGCTTTGTTGCTAGGACGGCTCCAAAGTCACCGTTTACAAACTCCTAAGACACGAACTGATGGACTTAAGTCCAAATCAGAAGTTAAAAAACTTCTGACTTTGGCGGGAATCGAACCCTGGACCTTCTGCATTGGAAGCAGATACGCTAACCACAAGACCAACGAGCCACACCTTTGCATCGCGTAATAACACTCGCGTTTCCAAAGTGAAGTTGGGTATTTTGTGTCTCGGAGGCTTGGGTAGTGACCAGGGTGTGGAATTTTTTTTAAATTTTATTTAAAAAAATCAAAAATCATGATTTAGGCTTATTTGATTTCAATCAGATTTTTATTGATTTAAATCAACAATATCAGTGTTTCAAAACTTGTCAAGTTGGCGAGTGGATCAACTTCTTTCACAGATGTTTCAGAAATTATAATTAAAAAATTATTTTAGTGAAAACTTTGCTTAAAACAGTTAGAACTCTTGTGTTTGTTGCTCAAAATGAAGAAAACGTGCGTTTGATCAATGATTTTTATTAAATTAATCAATGATCTAAATAAAAAAACACCCTGGTATTGAGGCCTAGATTCTCGAGTAGGTACCGTACGCCTACAGTACTTTCTGAATTACATGCGGAAGTCTACCTTAGGCCTTTAGTGTCATCTCTGAGTGCCGACTGTTCCAGATGTCCAGCGGTGACTCCGTGGCCCCCGTACTGTCGGAGCTGGACGAGCTCTGCGCGCTGGACATGTCCGACGAGCGAGACCAGCACCTCTTCGAGGTTCTCAACCCGATACACTCCAAGGTCTCGCACTTCCTCAAGGCGCTGGACAAGGCGCCCAACCTAACCTCGCTAGACATCTCCGGTGAGTTGGCAACCGCGGTGGCACATACAATCAGGGCGCTGGTCCCAAGCGTTGGCTCCACGAGGACGTGGGTTCCAACCATGGATTTCTGTAATCGTTCTTCATCGTCATCTTATCACCACTCGATCGTCTCAAAATTGATTTGTTTCTTATAGGCCTATAGTCCCCATCGATATAGTGGTCCCAATGAAAGAATGCAGGTGGCTCAAAATTGTTTTCCGAACATAACAACTTTTCCAATTCTATTCACGCTAGCTCAGCGTGGATCTTTCACACGGAGGAACTCTGTGATAGCTCAGATAATTTTTGCTAATGTTTGTAAAAGATATTTCTCTTTCATACACAAAGGCGACATTCCTTTTACCACGCATTCATTCTACCTCCCACCACTGCCAAGCATCTCCATTCTTTTGATGGAGCAAGTATATTAGAGCCAAATATGATTATCCAAAACATTTCCAAACACAACAATAATGTATTAAAATATCGATACTTTTGCCTAGGTAGGGCCTAGTATCTTAATTTGGCCAATTATTCTTCCCCTCTTGCTTTTCTTATCTCATAATCAGTTAAGTTTTGTAATAGCATTTGCCTATTGATTGCTTTTGAGTTAAAGAGAAATAAAGTTTGGTTTAACTGTATTTTATCACTCGATTTGGTTAGTTGGGAACTGTTAATATACCGGTAATATGTAGGCCTTCTGGTAATTTACAACTAAGAAATTCAGATCTATAATAATGCAACTACAAATTCAAAGTTAAATGATTTCTGTCTCGGTGGGCTAGGGGGGAATCTGGGAGCAGGCGCGTCGGAAGTCTATTTTTCCAGGGGGGGCGAACTTCCCTGGGTAAAGTACATGCTTCCATGCATAGTTACATCATATGCAACTATTGTCCTTGAGTCAGTGGCTTACGGCTGAAATATATTTCAGGGGGGGGGGGCTTGGACAAACGACTCAATGTGGGGGGGTCCCCTACAATTTTTGGAAAATACATATTTTTGGAATGGTTTTTAGTGTTACGTGTTTTCTGAACGAAAAATATAAACAAAATAGAAGAAAGTAGGTAATATTTATGCTTGTTGGTGTAATATGCTTTTATGGTTTACAATTAGTCATTTTTCTAGGGGGGGGGGGCGAGAAGATACTTTGCCCTCCCTACGTAAGCTCGGGGGGGGGGGCAAGCTACCCCCAGCCCCCTCCGGCTCCGACGCCGCTGTCTGGGAGACCCAAGTTCGATCCCCGGTCAGGATGGACTATTTCAATTTCTGAATTGTATTTAATATTGTATTTAATGATTAATCAGTTAGTAAATTAATCTCATTGTTGTACTTTCCAGGTAAAGAAGAAATAAATTCAACAGATTTACAATTATTCATTAGACACCATCCAAAGCTGCAGTTCTTAGGGCTAGTTCATTCAGACGCGTGTTACAACGACAGCTTCACCAATCCAAAGCATCCAGATTTTAGAAAAAATTTAGTCGTAAGTGCAAACAGTTTAACTTCCTTCGTATTTAACATTTATTTCAGATTGTAAAGTAGGCATATTGTGCTGTTTTATATTATTTTATTATATTATTCAAATTTTATCTTTTTCATTTAAAGTTGGTAGGCTAGTCCTAGTCTAGTAACACATGTAATTGTAACACAATGTAATTTGGCTAGCTGTCTAGTAAAAATTTAATTTTTTTGCTACTTTTCCAATTATTATTGACTAGATAACTATGACAATTGACAACTTGTGTACCTAATTAAAAGTCTCTTCAACCTTTCTCTCTTTTGTTGAACAGAGTCTGACAAGTTGGGAGACTTTTACTTTTTTCTCTCAAACTTTTCAGTGCGACAGCATTGTGAAAAGTCCCGGGCCATAAGCTAAAGTTGTTCCCAGTTTAGAATGCCACAGGGAGCGGAAATACAATTGTATTCATGCCAACATTGAAAAGTAACACGAACCCCATAGTAACTAATTTAGCCACCGTATTATGATATTTTTACACAGTTTTTAAACAGTATTGTTCTATGGCATGTAAATAATTTTCTGTCATCGGGGAGTAAAAATAAATCAAAAGGAATGGTCAATAAGTCAGTTTGAAAAGTTGATTTTAGTTCTATTGTTGGTATTTATAATTTAAATTGTCCTGCATAATTGCTGCCAACGTTGACGACGCTAGTGTTTAGTGATCCTGATCATATATTTCTGTGAGTGTCACAATTCTTACACGACTGCTTTAATCTTCCAGTTCATCCAAGTATTTACTTAAAATAAGTGTTTTCCATTTTTGGAAGCAGTTAAAAATGCTGAATATAGATAGTTTAACAGAGCTGTCATGTGATGTTATTTCCTAACCAGTGGAGTGGCCACAGTGCGAAGGTAGCCGGAAGACGACAGTGCTGCGATCCCTCGGCGGTGGCATTCTTAACTGGAACCAACTATACCTCTACAACTAAAAAGTTACTACTTCTCTTTACTTTTGAGACTTTGTCGTATGACACCCGCTTAACAGTTAATACGTAGCCTACATAAGTCTTAAGAGACATGTACCGGTAAATGTAACATTTTGTGACAAACTGATAGGTTGAACACTTTCTGAAAATGCTTCAAGGTTATTTAGGCTACAAATAATTCAAGCATGTATTCTTGCTCCAATACCAAACAGTGTAAATTGGAATGAATTTAACTCACATATTTTGTCTTTTTTGTCAATAAAATTGAATAAGAAAATCATCCTACTAAAAAGGCAAATGAAGTAAGGTTATACAAAATGATTTATCGGTTCAATAATAAAATATAGAGTTGGAAATATCAAATATTCAAGTCTAGAATGCTATTATTTTTTTTGTCTAGGCCTATATTATTATTTTTAACGCTCATTTATTTTTTATCGTAATTTTCTAGGTTGCCGGTACGGCCAACGAAGCTCAAATACTCGAAGGACTTAGAAAATACACCAAACGGCCGCTTTACGTTCAAAAGTGCCTGTACAACCTCTTCAGACTGACGCCAAACTTCACTGACGCAAGAGTCGACGTAATCAAGGTTAGTCCAACAAAATACAATACGTATAACAAACAATGTAGTATTTATAAACTCAATCAGCTGGAGTATATTGGTGTGAGGTAGGATCCAACAGCTTACCTTCAAAACAAGATGGTGGCTGCTGAATTTCTTGATAAATAGAGACATGAATATGTACAAAACAGAGATAAAACACAAGGGGGAGAGTGAACGAGACCTCGTGTCGAAACGTCTCGTGTTTTTTCTGTGTTTTGTACATATTTATGTCTCTATTTATCAAGAAATTCAGCAGCCACAGGGTACGTTCCGTATGATGCTAACTTGCATGCTTGGGCGTGCCCAAAGCATTCCGTAAACACCGCCGCCATCACAACGCCCGTAACGCCCAATGTTAAACCTCGGGCATCTTGGGCATGTCTGGGTGTTGTGGGCGCGTGGGAGCATCATTCGGAACGTACCCACAGCATCACACCTATTCTATGTATGCCAAGGTGCTTTGCTAACAAGTCATGGCCAGATGTCTCACGAGGTGCGCGATGTCTAACGAGGTGCGCATTGTCTCACGAGGTGCGCGTAGTCTCACAAGGTGCGCATTGTCTCACGAGGTGCGCAAAGTGTAACGATGCGCGTGATGTCTCACGAGGTGCGCGTTGTCTGACCCCCAGCTGGTTCTGCCCGGGATGGAGATGCACCCAGCTCAGTTCGGAGTCCAGATGGCGGCGACCGCCTGTCTGTACAACCTGACCAAGGGTGACCTAGCGGCCAAGATACACCCGGCCGTTCTGCGAGACGCTGTCGAGCTCACACTCACCGCCATGGAGATGTTCCCCAACCACTACCAGGTAAACAACAACAAAATGCTGTAGTTGTTGAGTTGAGAGTTTAAAAATATTATTTAATTTGTAAAGTAAAATGAAATTGATTTTTCCATTTTTGGCCAAGGAAATACAAAAATACAAACAAAAATATCCATGTTGCAATAAATTTATTGCCATCAGCTGCAGGATACATCTTGTAGGCTGTCAATAGGGCAATAGGGGGGTCTAGAGTAAATAAATAAATTATAGGCTGAATCTGTAGTGAAGTCTATTTTTTAAATTGACGATGAATATGATGGTTAATTTTCATATTTGTTCCATAACTTCTGGTACAAAATATGGTACAACTTATGGTCCATAAGTTTAGGTCATACAAGTTTATTGCCCTGAAAGTTTCTGAACTTCTTATTTTTTTTTCATAGGTGTGCCTACATTTTGCACTTACTCAGCCATCAGGTTTTGTCTGGTTTTCCAGTAGAGACTGGCATCCTTTTCCACATTTAACTTGTATAGAAATTCAATGGGTAAACCGTTAATTGACACAATCGACCGCCTATGTTTTCAGCTGCAGAAGAACACGCTGCTAACGCTCTGCAGCGACCGGATTCTTCAAGAAGTTGCGTTCGACAAGTACAGATGCGCGAGACTTGTAATGAATTGTCTCTGCGCTTTCGACGACGCTTCCATGAACCGAATGTCTGTGGCGATATGCAGCATTCTCGGTGAGTACACCACAAGGTGATAAAATCCTTCCCGGACCGAACAAATGTTAAAAATAGATGCCTATCTATACTTCTCTATTGGCATGCTTGGTCACTCATGAGAGTGATTGAAGAGATAGGATACCAACAGCTTATAAAGTGAATTACGCACGCCACCAATGACATAAAAAAGCTTTGCGTAGCAAAGCGCTAGACGCAAAGTCTCCTATCCTTCGCCCCGAGCGCTAGCATGCCGATTAGAAGCCATCATGAAATGGGAAAATCATTTCACTGCCACATAGATACTTCACCTAGTTGGCTAATCTGCCAATTTAAGTGGCTGTGGAGTTGTTTTTGTTGTTGAGCAGATGGGCGAGCACTGCTGCTTCTAATTGGCATGCTCCCAACGGCCATACTGAGAGCCTAGCATATTAATTGAATGTCATTGCATGCCACTATAGATTGCGTTTTCTATCGCGATGTGCCTACTTCATATGAAGACTGTGGGTAGGCCTACCCTAATGCCTCTCAGTGCTTTTAATGTTGATTTCTACAGAAAATTATATTTGACCAGATCACATCGCCAGTGGCATAACTAGCCCTTGTTTTTCAGGGGTATGAACATTTTTGTAACCTCTAAGATCAATGGTCAGCACAACTAGTGAAGGGGGTATGTGGGTACAGTCAGTGGTGTCATCCAAAAATGATTTGTGGGTATACGCTCTTTCCTGGGTAAAGTACACACTATTGGGAACAATGGGCGTTGGGGGAGGGGGGGCAGGCCCCTTAGTTGATGCGGGTCTGGGGCGCACAGCCCCGGATATGTTTTTGATTCTAAGAGTGATTGGAGCTACTAACATCGTCTCTTGTCTTTCAGCTGCGAAGATCTCGACCGCGGAGACCTCGCAGCTAGGGGCGCAGCCTCAGTACATGAGGAAACTGCTGGACATCGTCAAGAACAAAGTACAGACGCATCAGGTGGACATCACCATCAAGTTCACTCTGAGCGCGCTGTGGAACCTCACTGGTACGTCCAACACTCGTACTTCTCGGAAGCGTTCTCGTCCAATGCTAATTTTAGGGTTGGGATTTAACTGTAATTAATTTTGACATCACATTGAAAAAAAATTTCAACATCAAAATTTCAAAAAATCAAAAAAATTTAAATTTCATTTTCTTTTTCCTTTTTTAATAAAAAAGGTAATGTAATGATGCAAAACGTAAATATTTGTTTTTTTACATGGTTCCCGCTCCGTGTTGTAGACGAGTCCCCGCGCACGTGCAAGGTCTTCCTGGACGAGGAGGGAATGCCGCTCTTCCTCGAAGTCCTCGAGACCTTCAACGGGGAGGCGACGGTCGAGACCAAAGTGCTCGGTCTGATCAACAACATCGCCGAGGTCTCTGGACTCCGGAGCAAACTGATGGTGCCAGAGTTCATCACGATACTCAGGTGAGTGAACTTAGGTATCGTACTGTACTTGTACTTGTACTTACTGTACTTACTACTACTACTACTACTACTACTACTACTACTACTGTACTAGTAACATGTACTTGTACTTAGGTACGGCAGGCGGAGAAGTGCAAAGTTTATTTTTAAATTTCCTTGTTCCTACAAGGTTGACTCCTTGTCCTGCTGGGAGGCCCTAGCAGGGGATGAACCTGTTGGACCCTTCTCTTCTTTTCCTTCAACCTCTTCACCTGCAGCCAAGAGCTAGCACACCTGTGCCTGTGCCATAGCCTGCAACTTGTAGTGACTTTTCCTTTGGCTTTCGGATCCCAGTCACAATTAGTAGGGCAGCTTTTCTCGTTGCCACGGGTCTTGGTTCAAATCCAGGGTAGGACATGGTTGTTTTGTCGCCCAAGCACCAGAGTCTAGGAGGGAAGCCCCGTCACTGGTTGTGCTGTTTTGTGACTTTCCACCTTTCCTATCTCTAACCCTTTTTTTTTAAGTATGAATGAAGAGGCACCCTGGCCGAGCAACAACAGAAGGAGCAGCTTTTCTCTTGTTTCCAAGGGTCCTGGTTCGAATCCAGGGTGAGTCATGGATGTTTTGTCTCCCGAGCACTAGAGTTGGGAGGGAAGCCCCCTTACTGTCTGTGCTGACACTGTGTGCCCAGTATAAATGGTGTGTGAAGTAACCTTGCTGATGATGACAACATGCATGATGGCCCTACCACACGTTTGGTTATGTGATGTGAGTTTTGTCCATCTGACGAGTCCCAGAAGGACGAAACCCGTCGTGGATTGTGGTAACAACTTTAAATTAGCTGCAGTTGACATTAGAACACGGAAAAGTTAGGGGGTCGGCTTATATTTGGCACAATACGTATAACTTAATAGCTTTGCTACGTTAAATGGCAAGTAAATAAAATGAACTAATACTAGAAGCCAGAAGGTTTACCATCCTTGAAGCCTAAGAAAGCTTTGTATTGTGCTATGTACCGGATGTACCAGGCATGAGATAACGTAGGTAGTTCCAGTTGATCAATGTCTGACTGCAAACTGGTACCTACAGGGTTGGCTTGGTCTATAATAAATGTAATGTTCCCATCCGTTATGAAACCGGGTGAGTAGACACGAAATAGGAATTGATTTTATTTATTTATGTATCTTTTTTTTTCTTGGGCAAAGTTGGCCTCTTTAGCCATTCTTCTGCCTTTTCTATCCTGCTCAGTTCATCGGGCAGGGAGTCTATGTCACTCTTAAGGGCGGCGAAGAAAGTTATGTGTGATGTACTGGACGTTCGTAGTTGTATAGGTGGAACCAGATAAGCTGTCGGCCGTCAAGGTCAAGTGAGAGCACGGACGCCAACGTTGACAATTTACACACAACTGGCATTAAGTAGAGCCTACGGTATTTGGTCATGTTATCGTGATATGTTATCACATAAAGCAACATTTTATAAGCTGTGAATAAAGTAGTTCGTCCCACAGTCAGTATTTTAGCGAAATAATGATTTTAAGTAATCACGATTACGAAAGTGTTTTTTTGCCTTGTTGGTAAATGGTGTGTCCAAAGTTCCAGCTGTTTATAATGCCAACCTTGCCAGATGTGATGTCAATGTTTTGGAGCATCAAAATGTCTTGATTTTATTTGTACACTTCATAAATATTTTATTTTTAGGATATATTGGGCAAGGCTTGGCTTTAAAATAGTCGTGTTTTTCTCCGAAAGCACTGTAAGCAGTTTTAGAGACCGTTATTTTATTTACTTTTTGGCGATCCTGTGGCCATAGTGCGTGGACGACAGTGCTGCGATCCCTTGGCGACCGCCACCTTATCTGGTTCCACTTATAGTAAAGTGTGTCTGTCTGTCTGTAGGAAGCTGCTCCACTCGGGCAGTATCGATGTGAGCTACTTTGCCGCCGGCATCATCGCTCACCTAGCGAGCGACGAGCCTAGGACGTGGACCGTGAGCAACGTCACGCGGGAACAAATCCTCGAGGAGCTGGTGAGCATTGGTTACTGTACGCTGCGACAGTGGGCGACCACATGGGGGTGGGAGATTCCACTTGTATATGGGTCAAATACAATAGTGTTAAGTAGCGCACTACGTGTCGTATTATACTTAACTAGGAAACGCTCAGTTGGACGCGTTGATAAGCGAGCACGTGCTATAGCTAGACCGACATTGCACATTTTTTTAAATTTTAAAATTTGCGACGTTCGCAGTTCACGGGGCCATGTTTCCAATATTATTTATTATTGGCAAGGTATTTGGTTAAACCCGTGGGTAAACTTTTACTTTGTGGATAAAATCCACCGCCATCTAGAGGACCTTGACTCCTTGGGACAAAATAGACTGCTTCCTCGAAAGTATTTTGATTACTTCTAGGTGGCAGTGCATTAGAAACTTCGCGCGTCTTTTCGTTGCCATGGCAACGTTACTTTTGTTTTGTTATAATGTAATTTCCATCTATCGGATCAAAATAAAATTAACATATTCGTGACCGGACGGACATTCTAAATGATTTGGCCATCTCAGATTTTGTCACCGTTTAGTTTGAAAAAAAAACTTTCGATTAACTTTAATGTAACTTTTTAACTTTTTGAACGATTTTGCCACAAAACTATTGGCATTCAATCGAGAACGAAGCTTGCGGATGGTCAAAATTTCAACTCGATCCGAGCCTCCGTTCGAACGTTATGGCGAGACATACAAACAAACAAACAAAAAAACAAAACCAGTGACTAATTTTTCCGGCAGAGTCAAATGGAAACGCTCGCTTCGCTCGCTTAACTAAATAGGAAATACTAAATTCCATAACAATGACGAATATTGAATATAATAGGATGAGCATATCGGTTGGGTTAGGAATGAGTGGGGAAAGGGAAAAGGAGTTCAACAGCTTACCTGAGACGAGTAGACATAAAATATAATAAATATATTAGCCTACATTACATAAGCTGTTGGACTCCTTTTTCTTTCCCCAATCATTCATTTTAATTCGATAGTAAAATGTATATGGATATTAATATACTAATGATACAAATATGTTTCAGTAATATTGAAGCTATCCATAAATTCAATAGACCTTATAAAAATAGGTAGGATAATTTAAATATTTTCAAATATTGAATACCAGAGAATAAAATCAAACACCGCTACAATACGCTGATCTGTTCTGTTAGGGCGAGGTGGTGCTAGGCTGGGAGACGCCCGACGGCGAGATGGTGGCGTATCGATCATTCCACCCGTTCTTCCCCCTGCTCACGTGCAAGACCGCGCACCAAGTGCAACTCTGGGCAGTCTGGGCCATTCAGCACGTCTGCACCAAGAACGGTGAGTGTTGCGTGGGGCAACCAATGTTTCCACTTCTTTCTATCCTCCCACAACATATCTCTTCCACATCCGCACAGCTCTCTCTTCTTGCCTTTAAGTTTCCTTCCAACTTTTATCAATATCAATTATCAAAATATTATTGAATAATTATTATGAAACGATAACATTGATTGTCATCTTCATCCCTAAAACTAATATTAAATTCCCTGATATTCAATTAAAATACAGCCAAAAACTAGTATTGTACCATAGTATTATTCAAGTTTTTCAAGTACGTAACTATTGTGCATAAGCCGATTGTTGATTATAATAATAATAATTTGAACTCAGTTCCAACTGTCAAGTTGAGTGGTAGTTTTCCACCATTATCTAGGGCATGAAACTGTAGATACTAAGCTTGCCAGACTCAGTGTTTCTTCCTCATCATCTAACTTCTTCCTCTCCACCAATTTACTCCACTCTCTTCTGTCCTCCCACAGCTTGACTCTTGTCACATGCTCCCACACTTCATCTCGTTTTCCAACATCTTCTTGAATAAATCTTCCTCATTTCTCTCTTGGCCTTCCTACTTTTCTTTTTCTTAATAATTAATAGATTTCAAAAGATGCTCCCACAATTGTCTTTGTGTCTGTATGGTGTTGAACATATCATGAGTCACACTCATTTTGTGGCGTAGGAACCGGGGGGGGGGGGGGGCACGGGGGGTTAAATATTAATCCCAGAATTTCCGTAGTAAATATGCACATACACTTATACAATTCAACAGTCACCTTGGTAAAACGAATGTTTGCCTGTATGCTTCGTCATTACATAAAAATTTAGATTGAAATTTACTAAAATGGGCCACCTCACTTTCATTTTTTTTGTTTTTAGATCGCAGATAGTTGCTGTAAACAGTAAAACATGGTTTACAGAGTCCGAGTGCAGTTAAAACATGACGAAATAACTATAATATGGTGATTTTTTTTTTCGCCTTGAGCAAAAGGGTCTCCGGCAGCTGGGGCTTGACCCCAGACCCCAGCTGCCACCCACAAAATCTACTTATTGATTTGCCCCCCCCCCCCCCTTTCAAAATGTTACGCTACGCTCCTGTACTCATTACACCTTGTAGTGCCGGCTACATTATCTAACTCTCGGTATATTGTCCGACAGCCAAGCGTTACTGTCCGATGCTGGTGGACGAGGGAGGGAAGTCGATCCTACGCCAGCTACTCGAGAGTCCGAGAATAGACGAGAGCGTCCGTCACATCTGCACCCAGATAGTGAACGTTTTACGAGTGGAACGCCTAGACGAGATGTCGGACTCGACGCAATAGGTGAGGCGTGCATTCTTACTTCTATCATCAAGAAATATAAATAAATATTGCCTGTGCAAACAACAGTAAGATTGTTAGACTTAAATTCCAGGGTAAAATCAGCAATTCAAAGAAATTAAACTCCTTTACCCAAAATTTCTATCAAATGACTTTATCACTAGTTTGAATTAAATTTGTAAAAATCCTTTTTTGATTTACTATAGGCCGACCTCCATTACGTTGGAATATGGTTAGAGGACCAAGGCCTAGATAGCATAATAAATAGATTATTTAGAGTCTACCCACTAACCCACCCTTACCAACTTACTACGTTGCCAACTGTCAACATGTGCCCTATTCCCTCTTAATACTATTGATTGATTGATTTATTTATTTATTGCCATTAACAGCAGAGTTACCTTCACAAGTGCAATATAGGCTTTTCCTTTTACATAAAATTAATTAGGTAAATATTAAAGTAGGCCTACTAGGTACAAAAATAAAAATGATATAAAAAAATTAAACATCTAAATAGGTCTACTCAGGTGCACAAAAGAACATTATACTAAACGAAAAAGCAAATAGAAAACTATGACGATTACAATGTTGTACAACGTCAAGAACATTTGAAGACAAACTTTTTAAAACATTGAAAATTAATTTAGATGATTTATGTCAAGATCTGGATGGATGACAACTAGTTGGTTATGTATGTTGGATCCGGTTAATTGGCAAATTACTAAACATGTCTAGTCTGCTTCTTGGCAGATGGAAAGTCTGTAGGTTTCGTGTTGGTCTTGCAGGAACGTGAAAATGTACTCAGAGATCAAGGAGCTGAGATAAGAGACAAGGTTAGTTCAGATTCATATTCTCGTGTTTCTCTTTCCAGCCGACAGCGACGTGCGGCAATGTAACGAGGTGAAAGCGATACCAGACGCGAGTGTTACGTAATCTCGAGTGTTACGCAGTCTCGAGTGTAACGCAGTCTCAAGTGTAACGCAGTCTCGAGTGTAACGCAGTCTCGAGTGTTACGCAGTCTCGAGTGCAAGATGGAGACTTCCGATCTGCTTCTATTAGAGCATTAGGAACCTGATGCCGTCGTGTACTAAGCCGCTAATTACCGTTCTACCTTATACTCAACGGAAGCAGGAGCCAACAAGACTAAATCATTTTGTCTAACTCGTAGTAATAATAATAATTATTATTAATAATATTGTAGAATATTTCCTTTGTATTATTTTTATAGGCCGACCCAACGCAGAGTTGGACGCGGCAACAGATAATGAATAATGATGAAAGGATGTTTATTTAAATCAACATTTTTTCTTTACTTTCTTTGTCACATTGAGATACACTATCGATGAAATGTTAAGATGGACGCTCGAAAACTTCAGCATTTCTGTAATACGTTATGCATGTTACAGTATTTACTACTCAATTATAGGCCGCCATTGTGTAATGGCTGCACCCTTATTTTGGCCACTCAAAATTTAAAAGAGATATAAATACTATTGAAAAATGGCTTCACATAATGGCCTCACCTCACTTTTTGAACTTGATAGTTTTAAATATACCTGAGGCTGGGGCTATGAATGGGTCCCCGCCCATTGATAATAACCGGGGTAATGAAATGAGCCGTCTGGTAGGCTACTTGTTTGACTGTTTTTGGCTCAAAATTCCGCTCAATTCCCGCTGCAGCCGGTCAGTCTGACTCGTTAGCGGCAACAGTAGGTGTCAAGTCATTAATTAGCGCTCAAGTTTTGTTGGTGTTAAGCTCGACTGAGTGACGTTACCGACTGAAGTAACATTTCAATGTTTTTTCACTTGCTTGGGCCTATTTAAAAATTAAAATTTTTGTAATTTCGGGTACCCGACCCAAAGATCGCCGGGTACCCGGGGAGGCATTTTCAATAATTTGCACAGCGCTACCCGAGGCCCATACTTGCTTAAATACAGTACTCATGCCAAACGCATGTTCGGAACTATTTTGTATTAAGTAAATTGTTTATACTGGTGTGAGATAGGATCCAACAGCTTACCTTCAAAAAGTGATGGTGATTTATGTGACTATTCTTCAAGAAACTCAGCAGCCACCATCACTTTTCGAAGGTAAGCTGTTGGATCCTATCTCACACCAATATACTCCAGCCGATTGGCATTCTTTCTACTTAATCTAAATTGTTAATACATCAACCTCCAAGGGGCATACTAGCATAAGAAAAAAGTGTTAGGCATTATCTTGAAATGTTTTCCACATTTAGTCATGTGTTGTAGGCCTACATTGCTAGAGGAAATTTTCAAATTGGTTGGTTCAATGCAGCCTTCGTAGGCCGACAATATATTCTCCTCGGTTGACATCTTCCAGCGCGGACAGAGGAAGAAATAATTCTCTCGTCGATATGTCTCAATGTGGCAAAGAAATACTAGACTTATTTTATGTTTTGTATCATTTAGAATGTTTGGCAGTAGGCAGTATTTATTTTCAATGCTATGTGTATAATTGTATTTGAATATGAAAAACAAAAAAGCAATGTTGAAAAAAAGATGTGATTACTGGTACGTTAGTTTATGTAGCTTGCTGCCAAGTACGATAGTTATTTATTTGTCAGAGCGACGGCTCTCAACCAGTTTGTATTTTCAACCCATTTGATTAATGAAGAATGTTATTACAATTTATATGTCAGTGTAATGATATGTTTCGAGTCATTACAAGCTTCTATATAAACACTTTAGTTACCCTAGCTAGGCCGTATTATTCATCATCATCCATCAATGTTTCCCGCCTCTTTCTATCCTCCCACTATCATATTGCCTCACATCCCCCCACCTCTTCTCCTGGGCACAGGCATTAAACCATAATATACAAATGCCTCTTTTTATAGTACTATATCCTTTATTGTTCTATAGTAAAATTATCTTCTTATCTTTTCATGTGCCCACATTTTTGGCTTACTGGGCCAACATGCATTTTCTGGTTTTCCAGTAGAGACAGGCTTCTTTTTACTCATAGTTCATGCCTAGTGGAAGAGCATCAATTTTGTCTTTAAGACTTGAACATCTCATCATACATTTATAAAATAGTATAGTCAGTGCTATGTACCTATGTATGTAAAAGATAACTAGTACTGGAAATGTCAAACATCATGGGAAATAGACAAACAGCTACTACACAGTTTAGACTTCAGGACATGATCTGCTTGGAAAGCACCTACATCGGATAGGAATCACCGATAGCAATACTTGCAGTCTACGTGGGAGGGAAAGAACAGAATAGTCTCGCAGACACAATGAATGCCCTTCCACTTTGCATGAAGTAAGAGGAAAATGAGGCTCGACTCTAGATACTGGAAAACCAGAAAATGCATGATGGTCCAGTAAGCCAAAAATGTGGGCACATGAAAAGGACGAGTAGGCGTTGCCACAGCCTCATTGGACAACCGAGCAGGGAGGAGCTGCACGTCTGGAACTAACAAAACTCGCACCAAAATCTTATGACGATGGCTGAAGTCTTTTAGATCGGATTCAGATCTATATTGCAGCAACAATTCAGAAGTTAATAAGTACCCACTAATAAGTTACCGTCCCGGTGGTCTAGTTGGCTGAGGTGAAAGTGGCAGACCCAAGGTTCGAACACCGGTCAGAATAGATTTTTAATTTCTGGATTGTGTCTATAGGGATGGGACGTTTAAACGTTTCGTGGACGGTTAGAGGTTATTAAATTCGCAAAACGTCAAGCAAAAAAAAAATGAAATGTTATTTTGTTATCACTTTTGGAGCCTACACAAACACGGGCTAACAGATTAGGCCGATAATTTTCAGAAATGCTCAATTTTGGTGGAGGTGCCGGGTCCCAGGCTGTATTCAGACATCTTGTCTGTTACACAAAGGATGTGCCTGGTCATTAAATGCAAGAGTGAGAATAAAACCGTTGTTAAAGGGGTATTTAACCGCTAAACTCAAAAAATATATTTCATTCAGGCTAACTAGTAATGAATTTAGCAATAAACAGAAAAATTATTGGGGCCACCATGACCTCCCAAAAAATTGTCAAACATGACATTTTTCGAGCTAGGTCCCATTGGCAAAAATCTCCCATAAGAAATAACATGGGACGATCTTTATGCCCCGTGACCTTGGAGGATTTTGATCCAAAAAATATTGGCCATTATTGACGTACTCGACAGCCTTTTCTGTAAATTCCCTATATTTTGTTTTGTAATTTGGGCAAGTAGTTCGGTCAAAATATGCTGATTACCAAGATGGGGTGTGATTTTGGAATGCATATTTTTGCGTGTTTGAGGGTATATTTGGGCACAGTTTCAAGACACGATGTTATAAAGGGGCATTTTAGATTGGTACTATGCTCTAGTATCTATGTGGACCAAAAAGAAGCAGGTTAAAGCCGATTTAGGAAATTTTCCAAAACACCAATTTTCGCCAATTTCTGGATCAAAAAAATTAAAAAATTCGTGTTAAATCACAGTTACAAGATATAATTTTTTAAGCGGTCATTTAAGTGTAGTATTGTGCTATAGATCACGTGGTTAAAAATATTTTTTGGGGTTTTTAGCCCCTTTAAATATTCGTCGGCCGGTCATAATTACAGAATTATGATTTTTGTTATTAAACATAAGCCTCTGCCAAAGATTAGTAATCTTTGCCTCTGCCTACCTAAATTTATAAAAAATAAATAATTTTTTATTAATTTTTAGAAAATTAGAACTGCGTTTAGAACGTAAAAAACGCGATTAGTTCAAGGGGTTAAACGTTTACGAAATTAAACGCTTTTTCCCATCCCTAATTGTGTCAGAAATTAACATTTTTAATGGACAAAAGTGTACCGTTGACAAACTAATGATTTACTCCCTTTATGCACAAAGACTTGTGTTGGTAAGTTTTGGACGCAAACATTGGCAAATATGATCGAATTGTCACCAGTGATAATGTTTAGAGATACTTTATAGCATTAACTATAGAAGCGACAAAAATGAGAAAGGCATTTTTCATTTTTTTTTCCCCACTTTCTCAACCTTTCACTTAAAATGGGTGAGATAAAGGTATATTTATTTTCGCGATTTTTCACGATAAACGGCTTTAAACGCAATAAACTTGCGCAATTGCACAAAATACGCACAAAATTGGTTAATTTTGTAGGGGAATTTTTTTTTTTTTTTTTTTTACAAAAAGTCGTAAATAAATTGTTTTTTTGGTAATTTTTTGTAAAATACGTATTTTTTTATTTTGCCGCCGTGGGCGGTTGAGCTGCAGTTTTAATGAAGAAGTCCCCAAAATCACCACTAGCTCACAACTAGCGCCTACTAGAATTTAGATTCAATACTACCTTAATCTTAAAAATATAATATATTTTTTCATTATTCAACGAACGACGACCAAAAAAAAAAGCTATATAAACGCTATTTTTTTAAATAATTAATGCTATTTTTTATTTATTTTTATTCTATAAAACACCAACTCTAGTGATAATGTTTAGAGATCAATGGAAACTAAATTCAAGCAATAACCAGTCCCAAATGACATGAATAAATTATTCTAGCATCAACAGTATATATACTTCTAGATAGAAAACCGCAATCTTTTATTATATTTTGTGTTTTGGGCAACCTGCAACGTATGTAGTGGTCAAAACTTGCAATATGTATCACTCATGAGAGTAGTGGTCAATGATGCATTTCTATGCAAAGGGTCGTGGGTTCAAATTTCACTCAATTTTGATAAACTTTTTACTCAATTTTTCACATTTCTTGCCTGATTTACTGTACATTGATACAAAAATTATAGTTGAAATATTCATTTTCTGATACAAAAAAGCGAGGGTCAACATTTGCGTCGCATCCAGAGTAGCCGCAACTTTACTGACGCATCTAGCAACTTTCGGATGCAAGTCTGCTAACGCAACTATCTTTGTGTATGGTTTTTCTGGTCATATGAATGATTTAACATATTTTTATTTATTTAACGCCTATCCTATTCAGTTAAAAACTGATTTACATAGGATGACAACAAATTTTAACAAATATTATGGATTTGCCCAAGTCAGACATTTTTAACGAGACGAAAGTTTGCGCCGGTAAATCTTTGTACATGAGGGGGTTAAGCTGCAACATGTTGACGAGAATAATATTTTGATGATTACTAAAATCATAATCTTTATTTCACTTCGATCCAGTACATGGTACCATATGGATATAAGCTTCAACGAATCAAATTCATATTTCCCACCATATTCTCACCCATTGACAGATTGTATTTAAGTCCAGTTTACATCTTTTCCAAGGGCTAGGTTTATCAGAGTTAAAACAAGCCACTAGTGTCATGACGTTCACCACGTGATTTCCTAGGGATTATCCAAAGGTTTTATTTTATCTCGTTAGCTCTTAAGACACTAAACCTTAAACCCAGCCAATGAGAAGAGACCTCTCATAATCTGGTCAATGGTAGCGCGCATACTAGAACGGTTAGAGAAAACATTTCTTAGACCTTAAAGGGGTATTTAACCGCTTAACTCAAAAAATATATATTTCATTCAGGCAAACTAGTAATGAATTTAGCAATCAACAGAAAAATTATTGGGGCCACCATGACCTCCCAAAAAATTGTCAAACATGACATTTTTCGAGCTTAGGTCCCATCGGCAAAAATCACATGGGGACGATCTTTATGCCCTGTGACCTTGGAGGATTTTGATCCTGACGTACTCTACAGCCTTTTCTGTAAATTCTCTATGTATTGTTTTGTAATTTGGGCAAGTAGTTCGGTCAAAATATGTTGATTACCAAGATGGGGTGTGATTTTGGAATGCATATTTTTGCGTGTTTGAGGGTATATTTGGGCACAGTTTCAAGACACGATGTTACAAAGGGGCATTTTAGATTGGTACTACTATGCTCTAGTATCTATGTGGACCAAAAAAGAAGCAGGTTAAAGCCGATTTAAAGAAATTTCCCAAAACAACAATTTTTGCAAATTTCTGGATCCAAAAAATTGAAAAATTCGTTTTAAATCACAGTTACAAAATATAATTTTTTAAACCGTCATTTAAGTGTAGTAATGTGCTATAGATCACGTGGTAAAAAATATTTTTTGGGGTTTTTAGCCCCTTTAACCATAAGAAAGTTTGTAGACCAGCCATAACATAACATAGAGCGCAGCGAGCGATGCGAAGATTCCATTTCACTACACTGGAGAAAAAAATACGGAATGTTTTTTTCCCTGTATTTTTGTGTGTGTTCACGATTCCGGCTAAACCGATACTCCCAATTGCGATGAAATTTTCTGGAGGCCTTTGAAATCTCTGAACTTAGAACTGCCACGTTTTTTAGCGTAATCAAAAAAATTATTTCTCGTGAAAATCGCAATTTTACGATTTTTTGATTTTTTATTTCTTTGACTTATACATGCTTTATTCGATTGTAATGATTTTTTCACAAAACCCTAATTTTATGAATTAATATATATTCGTGTGAAATTTTAGCGTAATCGAATAATTATTTATTATGAAAATCGCAATTTTACGCTTTTTTCGTTTTAAAACAATTACGCTCATCTACCAACGCGCCTGAAAAAGCGTTTGCGAAGCTTCCTAGTATAAACAATCATTTAAAATTACTCGTGCATATTCTTAAGGTTGTTTAAGATTCTACAATTATTGTGTGTGATACGGTACCGATTCTTATACTAACAAAGCTCAGATATTCACGACGCTCACTACGGCTGAGCAACATTTTGTTACGTGATCATTTTGTTGAGTGTATACTTTTGTTGGTTTAGTCACCATACTTTAATTACCATCGAGAGGTGTAATTTAAAAGGTTTCTTTTTTTTGCAGACATACACTGTAAATGAACAAATATAGACTAGTCTTGAGGAGGGTTTGTTAAGCAAGCGAAGCGAGCGTTTCCATTTGACTGTGCCGGAAAAAATAGTCACTGGTTGTGGTTGTGGTTGTTTTTTATGACTCAGCAAAACGTTCAAACGGAGGCTCGGATCGAGTTGAAATTTGGACCATCCGCAAGCTTCGATCTGGATTGAATACCATTAGTTTTGTGGCAAAATCGTTCAAAAAGTTACAAAGTTACATTAAGTTAATCGAAAGTTTTTTTTAAACTAAAGGCACAAAATCTGAGGTGGCCAAATATTTAGAATGTCCGTCCGGTAACGAATATGTTAATTTCATTTTGATCCGACAAGTAGTGTAGATGGAAATTACATTCTAACAAAAGTAACGTTACCATGGCAACGAAAAGTCGCACGAGGTTTCTGGCCACTATTCACTGCCACCTAGAAGTAACAAAATACTATCGAGGAAGCAGTGTATTATTTGTTACCAAAGAGTTAAAATTGATTTCCCAAGGAAATGATGTCAAGGTCCTCTAGATGGCGGTGGATTTTATCCACAAAGTAAAGTTTTACCCATTGATATTGAACCCCTATAGTAGGCTAGATTAGCAGTCTCCTATACCTCCGCACAGGCGCGAGCGTAGCAAATTGAAGAGTCAATCGGCCCATTTCAAGATGGCGATTTGGCGTTTTAATTTATGCTTTTTTAATGCAATAAAGTATTTTACTGGATTGTTTGATATGGTTTTAGCTTGTGCAGCATGGTATTAAACAAACAGAAACAATACAAAATTATTGCATAAGGGAATTTAGTAATCATTTGGTGTTAATGGCTAGTATGCTTACCTGTCAACCTGGCGGCAGTCTGGAGAACTATTTGGGCTACAGATCTCTCCCATTTGATTAACATGTAAACTGGAATTTCAAGATGGCTTCTAAATTATCACGGAAGTGGACCACCGACTGCTATTCTAGCGTTCAATAGGTGTTCAATATCTATGGGTTTACCCAAATACCTTGGCATATAATAAACTAGGGAAACGCCAAAGTCGTTGTTTGACGAGTGAGTGAGCCATGTGTTGAGTACCCGCTAACATTACTTTTCTTCCCCCTACCTTAGGCCTATCTATATAGCCTATGTTAGGCTACAGTTGCGCGTTATGGCCTTACAGTTGACGCGCCCTTATACCAACTAAACTTAAAAACTCTATTATTTATACAAATATAATAATCAATTTTAAATGCAAATGTTCCCGGGTTCTCAACACATGACTCGCTCACTCGTCCAACAACGACTTTGGCGTTTCCCTAGTCTAGATGGCTAAGGCGCCCTTATACCCAAAATGTGGGAGACCTGGGTTCAAACCCCCGGTCGGAAAAGATTTTTTAATTTCTGGATTGTATTTTTTAAATTATTTAACATGTTTTGAAATGCATAAAGAAGTGTAGTCCATCATCTGTGGCAATACTATGGAAAACATAGCCAGTACGAAATACGTGAAAATATTGCAAGGTTTACTCAAACTACGAGTGGAATTTGGGGGTACCTTGACGTCCAACATTCGATTAACCTTGGACACGGCATTTCACAGCCAGGTAAATAACAAACAAAAAATATCATATCAAAATGAAAACCATTGTCGTTAAAATAATTCCTATACATTTCAACGTATTTTTCAGTTTTTTATTTCTTGCAGGTTTAAATCGCAACAGATTGTGCTCATTTTGTTAGCAGTTCTCAGTTACCTGGTCACGGATGTTTGTTTAAAATTTCAGCTCAGTCTATTTGGCCGTTCGGCCGTATGGGACTGGACAGACAGACATTTATCATACAGAATTAATCACGACCAAGGACCGATCGAGTAGCGTTGTAGACTACGTTCGCTGCGCTCACTCGTCTAATAATATTGGAAACATGGCCCCGTGGACAGCAAATGTTGCAAATTTTAATAAATGTGCAATGTGGGTCTAGCTATTGTTATCTGTTTTTAGAATACTCAATAATAACTCGGACACAAGACTATAATATAATCCTTCGTATTTATTGATATGAAACGGACACATTTACACGCTTACTTCGGATACACAATTACAAACACACACAATGAAACAATCGGATATCGGACATTCTTACTCTGCTTCAACTTACTTATGCGCGATGGGGCCTACCCACGCCATAATGTCTCGTCGCTGCTCGCGAGATCTCGTATTCAAGCTCGTTCGGGGCCATGCGGGAATATTCAAATTACAAATGATAGTTCGGAAATCGCTCACACTCGGGCATCCTGATAAATTAAATTGTCCTCAATTTCCAGTTTAGTTATACGATTAAGTCATGCACAGATGATTACATAGAATTATCAATTACCTTAGTACAGAATCTCAATACAATTCCAAAAATTCAAATGGTAAAACAGAAACACAATTATTTAGGTATAACATAATCTAACATTACTCATTATCTGATATCATACTCAGTTTTCTTTCAAAATTAACACAAATAATAGGTATTCATAGGAAAACAGTTTTTCAATTCACCAAAATCAATAGGATATTCATAAGAAAGTCAGTTCTTCAAATCACAAAATCGTTTAGATAACTGGGTCGCTTACCCACTCGTTTCACTCTTGATTTTACTACTATGGAATTACTATCAGACTGATCATTCACTTCACTATCACTATGGTCATCAATTGATTCTGGATCACCGTCATCAACTGGCGGTTGCGATCCCCACGATTTTAATTGAGATACGTGAGCTGTAGTCACGTAGAAACGACCTTGATCTACTCCTTGCACTTGACTGACGCGGTAAGTATCGGCGGGAAGCACATCGGTTATCACTAGCGGTCCACGAAACTTTGCTTGAGTTTTCGTCGGCTCTCCGGTGTGGATCGGTGCACGACGCATCACCACCATCTCTCCAACTTCATACTTGTCACCTACGCAGTGTTTCCGGTCAAACTGACTCTTCATCTGATCTTGCTTCATCAATATTGTTGATCTTGCTTGCTGCTGCAGTTGAGTAGGATTACTCCACGGTGTATTGTTGGCATTACTCGTTAATTGACGTAAGATTCCATCTTGGTGCCTCGGTTTATAACCATGTAACAGTTCAAACGCAGTATAGTTAGTAGTTTTATTAGGCGAATTATTAAGATCTCGTTCAACTTCAGTCATTTTTACATCCCAATCTTTGTGTTTCGGATCTTCCATTGCCATGCTTATGACAGGTAACACAGTTCTATTTACCCGTTCGACCTGTCCGTTTGCGCGCGGATGTTTGGTTGAGTTAAACGTATGTTTTATACCGTTAGCTTGACAGAATTCCTGCATTACTTTTGAGGTATAACACGAACCTCGATCAGAAATAATGCGATCCGGCAGACCTCGTTGACAAATAAGGTTCTCTAGGCACTTGATTACATACCTTGCACTGGTATCACGGACTGGATAGAGATGCACATACTTCGTGAGATTATCGATTACCACTAACAGATCTTGATTACCTCTCTTACTTCTCACAAATGGTCCTAAATGATCAATGTTTATAACTTGAAAGGGTCGGTTGCCTGGCGGTATCGGATTAAGCAAACCTTGCTGCTTACCAGCTGGCACTTTATTTAACAAACATTCGAAGCAATTCGATACATGATGTTTCACATACCGTCTCATTGAAGGGAACCAATAATGTTCGCATATCTTATTCACTGTTCGGTCTACACCAAAATGTCCGCTCATGTCATGCATCTTCACTGATATACTTTTACGCATAGTTTTCGGTATGACGAATAACCATCGCGGCTCATTATTTATGAATAGTCTTTTAAATAACAACCCTCCTCTTAGTTCTATGTTCTGAGTTAGTGACTTCTCTTGTTTACTTCTTTCATCTTCAGGTTTAGTTAAGATATTAACATACCTCTGCAAATCCTTGTCGGCTCGCTGCATCATCAGCACTTGATCCTCGATGCTCATCGTTAGGTAGACATCAAATCTTGACTCGATGATCGTCTCCATTGTATCACCTTCATCTCCGGTTGGCGCTCGACTCAACGCATCTACGTGGCACATTTTTGTTCCTGCTCGATGCTTGATTTCAATTATATCATAATCCTGGATCAGATTATACCATCGCGCAATTTGCGGATTACGTGTTTTATTTGCGTTCATGTAGACTAGCGACTGGCAGTCTGTTACAATCGTGAATCTTATTCCCATCAGAAACTGGCGTAATCTATCTAATGTCCACACTATAGCCATCAACTCTAATTTTGAAGAATGGAATACGCGCTCTGCTTCAGTTGTTTTCTTAGAAACACAATAAACTAAATGAAATTTATCATCATTTCCTTTCTGCAGTATCATTCCTCCAAGACCATCAGCCGATGCGTCTGTATGTACTTCGGTTTCAGCTTTCGGATTGTAGAGCATTAAACTAGGTTTTGTCAGAAGCGCAGTCTTCAAGTCTATAAAAGCATTTTCTTGATCTTGTTCCCAACTGAATGGACATGTCTGTTTAGTCAATCGGGTTAGGGCTTCAGCGCGTTTAGCATACATTGGTACGAATCTTCTAAAATATCCAGTTAGACCCAACCAACGTCTTACTTCATAAACATTTGTTGGTCGCGGAAATTCTTCAATTGCCACAATTTTTCGTTTACCTGGTTCAAGTTGATTGTGCGAAATTACGAATCCCAAGTACTCGACTTCAGTTTTTCCAAATTCACATTTACTTAACTTACACGTTAGCTTGGCCTTCCTCAGGGCTTCAAGTACAAGTTCAAGTCTAGCGATCAATTCAGTCCACGAACTGGCGGGAATTAACAAGTCGTCTAAGTAGCAAAGTGCAACAGTATTGCGCAACTTACCCAAAGCTAAGTTCATGACTCGTTGGAACTCACTTGGCGCATTCCGGAGACCAAACATCATTCTTTCCATTTGTCCTGTTGTATCGGGTGTTATGAAAGCAGTCTTCGATTTGGATGCGTCACTCATCGGAATTTGCAGGTACCCGTGGGCTAGATCAAGTACAACAAACATTTTACAGTTAGACAATTGTTCAAGCATGTCATCAATATTAGGTAACGCATAATTTGTTTTCACAGTTTGTTTATTCAGGCGTCTGTAGTCGACAACTAAACGATGTTCTCCGGTCTTTTTCTTTACAAGTAGCACAGGGCTCGCATAGCTCGATTGAGTTTCAGTGATCACACCGTTTTCTTTCCATTCATTTACAATTTTACTTATCTCTTCTCTCTCTGATGCTGTGGTTTTGTATGGTTTATTGTAAACTGGTCTACTTCCTTCTTCTTCTATGATTTCCATTTCTGTAAGATTGGTACATCCTAGCTCCGTCATGTTCAGGGCGAAACAATCACGGTAGCGGTTCAACAAACTCAACAGTTCATCTCGATTTTCTTGCGTTACTTGTTCACCAATTTTTTAAATCTTGCGCAACGATTGGACGTTTACAATTTCCTTCTTGAGTCGTTAGTATCTCGTATTCTTCATCACTAGAACTCTTCAGTGGCATCGCGTCATTTTCAATAATCGTAATTAGCTCTCCTCGACCAATACTTTTGTTTTTCGCAATAAACACCTCATTACACTCGGTATTCATTATAGGAACATCAATTTTTCCCTCACAACTCTTGAATAAACCACCATTGTATATTAATAGAGAATCATCTGGTGCATTATTCCTTACATTTACAAAGTTCACACTGTTAGCTGCTAGTTTAGTGTTCGCGGTTGCACGTAACTTTACTTTATTATTACTTTTATACGACAGTTCCATCTGAGCAAATGGTTCATCTTCTTTATCTCCGATAATAAGCTCATCTCTTATTTTCAAGATTGCAACGTGAGAAAGATCTGTCCAAGTTCTACCGATTAACATTTCTGTCAGATGAGATTTATCTGGCACCACGAGAATTTCAATGTTTTTCCCAATAACACCATCTATCGTTATGTCAGCGATTGCAGTACCTACTGGATGTATCGGGTCACTGGTTGCATTACCAAAACTGAACAGTGTTTTACTAGTCGGACTAATTTTTAAACCACAACGAATTGCTGCTGTCGCCTGGATTGTACAACATGAGCTGCCTGTGTCAAGTAGGGCACTCATTTCACGATTGTTAATCTGCACTTGTTTCACATATTTACAAATGTTGTCAGTGACACTATTGTCAGAAAATGTTGCCTGCATGTTTTCATTTTTAGGTGTAACTAGGCTAGGCCTATACGTACTTGGTTGCTGTTGTTGCATTGTGCAGTTTATTCTTGTATGTCCCTCTAATTTGCATAACTGACAGCGTAGACTTCTTTTTGGCTCTTGGCAGTCTCTTGATATGTGACCGTGGTTGTTGCAATTATAACACCTGGGCTCACCTTGTTCATTGTAACTTGGCGGTCTGCTGTATCGTGGAGTTGTCTGGTTCATCGGTCTGAACTGATTCACTGGTCTGGACTGATTTACTGGTCTTGACTGATTTACAGGTTCATTTCTACTTACATAAGGTTCTTGAGTGCTAGTCCTATTGCTAGTTTCGCTTCTTTGTTCTGGGCCTACATTGTACTGCTTAGTAGTTACAGTCTGGGCATGATTGAAATTAAACTTAGGCTTGCTGTTAATTTCCTTCTTGTTGATCAATTCTAATCTTGCTTTGTCAATCTCTTCAAACTCTCTGATATCTTGTAGGATACTGTCATCATCCACATGGGTTTTCGTTAACAACATACTAGCTAGTGCTCTTGACCATAATCCAATTATCAGTTGACGTTTCGTGTCCTCAATGTTTAGGTTAATACTTTTGCATAGTCGTATCTTGTCATGGAAATAACTCTGCGTATTTTCTCCCTTCAGCTGTACCCTAGTTTGCATACGTTTCCAACGTTCTGGCAGGCTGGACACACTTACGAAAGTCGCCCGAAATTGTCTACAAAATTCCTCCCATGAAGTTAGGCCTAGGCCTACGCGGCGGGCCTGGAACCAGTTGCTAGCTGCTCCGATCATATGCGCACGCGCCGATTCTATTTTAAAGGAATCTGGCCAGTGATGTAGGTTAGCAGTACTGTCCAAATCATTTAACCAAATTTCAGCTTGTCCACTAGTATGCTCTCCATTAAAATTACTAATTGTTTTCTCTAGATCCGGCATTACGTGATACTGTTGTAACGGCGGTGGCTGCTGTGCTGCCATTCTACCCTGTACAATGTTCATTAGCATTTCATCTCTCGCCCGATCGCGCTCTAACATTAGTCTTAGCAAGGCTTCTGTTGTCAGCGGCGGTTCAACATTATCACCATTAGGACGTTCCATTTGCGGTAGTACACCTTGTCCTTCACCGTTCACATTTATGATAACCTGTTCATCACGCTGTTCATTTTGTTGTGCCATGTTGTAGTCTCGACGAATCATGGCGTCACGAACACACTAGGGAGCTATCCGAATAGTGCCAAAACGCGTTCATTCCCTGGTCTCATTCTCGTTTTACGTCATCGTTACACGTCATGACATCCGTGACGTAGCTAGTAGCATCCGAATAGTCGAGCGCACGATCGAGACTCGCCGAAATCTGGGAATGAGAACAAGAATCGGAAAAGGACACCTGATCTCGTTCTTAGTACTAGAACATGGCGGCTGTTTACGATACGTCCGATAAATTACATAAATAAATTAAAGATAATATGCATGAAGCAATCTAGTAACAAGACCAGGAATCAGACCAAGAATAAGAACAAGACCAAGTAATGACTACGTATTACAGCAGGTTTAATTCGCATTAAACGAAAGCAGTTTGGTTCAAAACGATTGCCGAGTCTGATATACACATCGAATTTGACCCAAAGCGATTCCGATCCAATTCACTTTAGGGAAGCGAGTTGGAGTATTCGATCCGAAGGCTTGAACCTGATAGGCCTAAGCCGCTTTCGTTTACCTCGCCAGAGTAACCCGTCCGGTCAGTTATGTCACGTGATTTTACGTCACCAGGTTAGCATTTTCAACCCAAGTAAACGAAAGCGACTCGGAGGTGGGTTTGTTTGCAAATGGATGCCGTGACAGCAAGAGTTAAACGTAAATATATAAACAACGTTATTAACGTTTGCCATGTTAATGTTGATTGTTAAAATGGCAGCACAAGGCCTAGGCCTACTCAATAACAATGTTTTGCGCCAAAATATCCACGTATCACCCATAGAAAACTTATAAACACCACATATCGAATTCACATCGTTTCGTATTTTCCGCCATAACCTGAACTAACCCTGCTCCCGAGGCAGGTCACTTTTTTGGTGATCGGGTTGTAAAACCGGGTTACTCTGGCATAGTTGCCGAACGAACCTGAGTAACCTGCTACTGACCGGGTTTACTTTCCGAACTAACAGGTTGCTCTGGCGAGGTAAACGAAAGCGGCTCTTTACACTTCAAAGCGGTTCCGTACGCCACGCCCACGCCATCTCGCCACCTCCTGCGATCTGTTGTTTGTTTTTCAAGCATTGGCAGTATAGGCTTCCCGTTTTCGCTCACTTCCTTTGAATTTTCAACCTTGCGACGTCAAAGCTAGTAGAAGATAATTATTAATTCTATGACGAAGAGGTTATGGCTGGCCTGTAGTGCAGCCATGTTGGATCCACTTTGAAACTAGAAATCAGTTTGGGTTGTTTGATATACGGTGCGTATTTCAAACCGATTCCTTTCAAAGCGTTTTGAACAAACCGCTTTGGACGTCCTGTAATACGTAGTCAATGAGACCAAGAACGGCAAAGACCACTATTCGGTTAGGTCCTAGGCCCTAGGCTAATACGCGCGGTTTTATAATCCCACTTCTGAATTGTTAACTGTTTATACAATACTCAATAATAACTCGGACACAAGACTATAATATGATCCTTCGTATTTATTGATATGAAACGGACACATTACAACGCTTACTTCGGATACACAATTACAAATACACACAATGAAACAATCGGATATCGGACATTCTTACTCTGCTTCAACTTACTTATGCGCGATGGGGCCTACCCACGCCATAATGTCTCGTCGCTGCTCGCGAGATCTCGTATTCAAGCTCGTTCGGGGCCATGCGGGAATATTCAAATTACAAATGATAGTTCGGAAATCGCTCACACTATAGCACGTGCTCGCTTATCAACGCGTCCAACCGAGCGTTTCCTAATTACCAGAATAATGAAATGAAATAAATTTACAATTAATTCAGTCCTGACTTGCTACAAACATAGTTGGTATTTATCTCGTTTTAAGCCTATTGGTCATTATATACACAATGCAAGGCATCTGAACCTAGTTTCAACTTTAATTAATATTCACTTTCAGTCAATACTGTACGAAAGTGCAAATACCTACATACATGGGATGGTACAACTAATACAAGTGTTTTCCAAGATTAGGAAACAATAATAACAGCCATAGAACTATTGTGGTTTAATTTTTTATTTGTTTTGTAATCGTATAACTTTAATGATACCAACATGGGGGAGTTTGTATTGATGTGTTGACCTTGGCTAGGAGACAAAGAGTTTTAGGTTTTCATTGTTGCCAGTAGAAGAGAGTTGAAAATTACCAAAATATTGCACTAATTCAATTTATTAAATGTCAAACAAAAGTCTAAAAATATTCTAAAATTACCGAGCAATTCAGATTCCGAACGATTCAGACCATCTCTAGTAGCAATCCAGGGTTGAAAGCTGCGTCTCTGAAATAGAAGGGTCAAATATTAAGAAATGTACTATATTATTTATTTATACAGACAAACCCGCTTACAATAAGCCAAACTTTGTTAAAAACAGTAAGTTTGTTGCTGTAAAATGTCTAGAGTTAAAACGCCAAACCGGATACTGTACGATAAGAACCAGTTCAATGTTTTATATATATATATCTTGACCCCTTTTCCATCATTAAATCGGGTTGGGGGAGCAATATCACCAACCAACGTTTTACGAAAAGCAATTTCAATGAAATTTTTAATTAATCTGTTTTTGTTAGCCTGAAATCTGAAGTCACCTCCAGTCTTCAAATATATTATTATTGTAGTTCTCATCACCCAACAAGGACTTCCCAGGAGAATAAATAAATAAATATGTATTTAGAGTCTACCCACTCAAGGCATTTTCGGTGGGGGACAGCAAACCAAAGTAACCAAGCCAGCCCTGTAGGCCCCGACGCAATCGACGAGTGAGCAATACCCAACCAAAGATCAATATGTTTAATAGGAAATATAGCAATCAGTGGTATGGACAGTGCAAACACCCGCAATAATTTAAGAGATGAGAGTAGCATCACAGCTTACCTGAAGTTTACGCGAGGCGAGTGACAAATTGATCACGCGACCACCTCTATTCACAATCCGTGATGGTGTTGGGAAAAAAATGAAGTACTATCTGGAAAGGATCTGGGTATATCCATAATATGCAAGAATACGTAGTTACATAAAACATTACAAGTAATTAAAAAGCATTTTGGTTTTATTATCTTCATATGTTTTAAGTGAGTTTTTTAATTTTAAAATTAAGAAACATTTTGAATTTTATTCTTTTTACAAATATGTGATATACAAATTATTAAAATTAGACAATTAGAAACAGCCTAATCATTCCCTTCATCTTATCATAAACAAACCATTTGACCTCGCATACCGCATAAAACAATGTATACCGTACCTAAATATTATTATGTACAGTGGAATTTATATCCGAGCTCACTCGTTCCCATCTAGGATCTACGTCGTTTCCTCAACGTGACGGAGCTGATCAAATATTAACTTTAACTACATCAGCGACATCCCATATTTGTACAAAGCGAAACTAGAACAAAGACTAAATTCCACTGTTCTTATCAGTAAATCCTCATTAATTCTTTTTCACCTTAAATTAGAACATACAGGACCATCAAATCATTTCCTGACGGGACATGTTTTGACGTTTTCTTACAAAAATCCTTTTTTCAGTGTAAGTAATTGAAATTTGTCCGCAAAACTGCCAACTGTACTTCAAGCTTTGTGTATTAAATATCCCCTTGGCTTAAAGCTTCCAGTACACAACACACACACACACCCTCTATTTATTTAACGCCTATCCTATTCACTTACAAAAACTGATTTATAAAGGAGGACTTGTCGAGAATTCTCGTGTTATGTAGAGATGCATTCTAAAATATGACAATTTTTTACTAATTTCAATTATTGTTTACAATGCCAATATAGTTTTTTATGGCCAATTTAAACAACAATCCATTGAAGTTTATATGCATTTACTATTTATTATAAAAACTTAAATAATTTTGAAGAAAATGTAAAAGCGTATTTATTCGACGTATTTACTTCGTAGGCCTAGAAAAAATAAAACAAACATTTTTGTCACCATTGCACATAAATTAAAAAACAAAAACAAAATGTATACAAACAAGAAAAGTGAAAATGTAGATTCTGAAGAAACAAACATACCGTATTTACTCTATTATTGGCCGCACCCTATTTTGACCACTCTGATTTTAAAAAGTAGGCTATAAATACTATTGACAAATGGCTTCACTTTATGGCTGCACCTCACTTATGATATTTTTAATATATTCCTAGGCCTATACTCGCATAAATACGCAACTACATATAGATGAACCAACACCACTGTGGCACTAGGGATGCACACAATAATCAATATTATTTCGATAATCGATTATCGAATATCCAAAATTCGTTACGTGGACAAACTACTCTAAGCACAGGGAGATTAACCGACGTTATGCCAATATGCACTGGCTGGGCTGATGGTGTCACACTCGAGATTTATGTTTGGAATTGAGCCATCGGCCGATAACGATAGCCAAACACTAGACATAGAAGACCGCCAGGCAGCAAATGGAAAATAATTGTTTTGTTTTGACTTACACTTACCACACTTGGGGTTCCACTTATAGGTCGGCACAGGCTTTATTGGAGATATCGATTCGATAATGAAAAAAGTATCGATGTGCATCCCTGTGGCACTGGCCCGCAACAGTTCTGGTCGGCCGACGACAGCTGTGAGAGATATCTCTCAATAAGCTCACAGCCGCGGGAGCGATATGGCCTCACCTTCACTCTCACTCCACACATATACGCTCATTGCCTGCATACAGTCAACTTGGACTTCGTCCATTTTAGGCCCGGGCTTTTGTGGTGTTGGTAGATCTATGTATGTACCCTATTGTAGGTTCTTATCTTTTTACTTAGTGTATTAAAATGCAAAATAAACCTGTTGGTGTTGGGAAATGGTACATGTATACTGGATTTAAAAACTTTGGAATAGACTTAGAGAAATTAATCATGAACACCCATGTAAAAATGTACACTCTCCCTCAACCAGAAGTAAACCAAGGACTGGGTGTAGAATGTACTAATAAAGATTTACGAATACTAGTTGATGGTGTAGGTATAGTTGCTCCAAAGCAAGTAAGCAGATGCGCGGGGTTTCGGCGGGATAATGAGCGATCAGTATTTTAAATCCGGGACCGCTGATTGGCTGCAATCCACCCGCCGGTGACGTCAGCATCTGCTTACTTGCTTCGGAACAAGTGGAAAATTGCATTATTTTCACATCTTTGTGAGAAAAATATATTGTATTGATTTAATGTACCTCTATATAGGTATATTTTTTGTCAGAAGTGAACAAAATTCACCTCATTTAGGGTTTGGATGGTAAGGAGAAAATAGGTAGATGCTAAACAAAATTTGATTTGGTCAGAATCAAAAAAGTAAATGTTATTTTTATGCACCTCTAGAAATTATGCACAGCATTATAGCCAAGTATTAAGTTTTGTCTCCAAATCAGGCTCAATAGTTATCATGACTAACGATACATTGCGGTTTCTCTTCCAAGTTTATAACGATTTGGAATTAACGAAGATTTACTGCAACGTTTTAAACAACAACGCACGAAAATGCATATATTCCCATGATAAGAACACAACAATGTACCTTCCAATATCCATGTAATCCAGTGACTAATAAAACAATACAATACATAATATTAATTAAACAATCCATTGAAGTTTGACAGAATCCATTTGAAACTTACATTCATACTCCATTTTATTAATTCAAAACCCATGCACGTCTCGGTCGACAATATCGTGAAGAAGATTAGCGGAACTGTCTGTAATAACTTACTTCGGCCTCTTTGAGGGTTAATCTGCATTTTGAGGCAGCGAGTTAATAATTTAAGAATCAACATTTTATATTAATTTTATTAAACGTTGGCCTATAATCAATAAAAGAAAACATTTCTTCTAAAATAACAACCGTTCAATGTTTTCATCTTAAAATTAATACCAACATTGTAATCGTATTATTGAGGAGTCGAAACGTTGCCAAGGTAAATAAGATAGCCGTATCTACAAACTTGTTAGAACTTAGAACCAAAGAAAGTGTCAAGATCCTTGCGAATCTTATAGTTTTTATTTAATCAGTCGTCGAGGTTTTGTGAAAGTAGAAAGTTAGCTGCCAGGTTTTCATTCTTCTCACAGGCAAAGTACGCTTGGATAACCAGATGTTCGGGGAAGCCCAACGCTTTTAGCTGGAACAGAGAGGGACATAGTCAGAAGCGGAAACATCGCGGGGTCTGCAGGGTTGGCTTGGTCGCTTTGATTTAAAGTCCCCCACTGAAAATCAGTTATATAACTGAGTGGGTAGACTCTAAATAAAATTTATTTATTTATTTATGAATTTATTTATGGCAATAATTGTCACCTGATGCAAGTCCCATCTAAATTACGTTTTGCATTCAACAGTACAGTTAAAAATATTTATTTGAATATACAAAGCAAAAACAAAATACAACTACACTAAAACAACAAAGTCAGTGGCCATCTTACTAACTTTCCTGAGTGATCAGACATCAGGTCAAAACACCTTAAATAAATAAATTTTTAAAATCGTATTTAGAGTCTACCCACTCAGTCATTAACTGTTTTTCAGTGGGGGACTTAAAATCAAAGCGACCAAGCCAACCCTGTACGCCCCGAAGCAATCGAGGAGTGAGCGATAATCAACCACAGATCGATATTTTTTAATAGGAAATATAGCAATCAGTGGTATGGACAGTGCGAACACCCGCGGATCAACGCCAGAATCAACAAGGCAGATTCATAACGGCTTTGAATATATTATGTACCTTGTTGTTAGTACGGCTCTAAAGTCACCGTTTACTAATTCCGAAGCCAGGACCTGATGGACTTAAGTCCAAATCAGAAGTTACAAAACTTCTGCCTATAGCGGGAAGAATCGCACCTTCTGCATTGGAGGCAGACGCTAACCACAAGACCAACAACACACTTTTATGTCAACTACTTGTCAACAAATTTGACAGCCACCATCACTTCTGGAAGGTAAGCTGTTGGATCCTATCGAATACCCAATGTATAATTTATTCCATCCGATCGGCATTCTTATCAACACATGACCAAACAAAATCTACAATTTAAACCTGTAAATTCTCACGGTGAAAGTGAAACTTGCCCCGACTGCACAGAAAACTCACCCTTTCGATTGCTTCTTTGTCTTGGGGTGTGATTTGAATGACCCCCGGATTAAACATGGCGTCCTGTCCCCCCGCGGCAGCCGGGTTTGCCCCCGCGGCTGGACTGGGTGGCGTGCCTCCCCCCGCTGCAGGATCGCCTGGGGAGAAGATATCGACATCATTTCACGCAACTGCGTATTACAACTTGTCAGACTGAAGCCACGGTGATGTAGCACCGCATTATCTTTAGTTTAGATTAGAGAAGGGTTGACAGGTTGGGAAAGCAAAGAGAACATAAAGCCAGCCTGAAGGAGGGGGGGCGATACTGATGATGACTGCAGCCAATTTAAAGTTGTTTGTTACCTTAATCCACGACGCGTTTCGTCCATCTGGAACTCGTCAGGCAGAGAAAACTCACAACACATAACCAAACCTGTGGTAGGGCCACACACGAAGTAAATTGTGCATGCATGTTGTCATCATCAGCAAGGTTACATTACACACCATTCATACTGAGCCACACCGTCTGCACAACCAGTGAGGGGGCTTCCCTCCCAACTCTGGTGCTCGGGATATTTAGGCGACTTGCATGCCGCAATGCTACATTTATAGTTGCTTAATGCACGCAGTTCGGGCGCCTCGGTCTAGTGACCCACTAAAAGACCTTAAGGTTTTTATCCAAGGTGTGTAAGTGCCTTATTTATAGAGGTCCGTGAAAGTGGTTTTATTTTGTAGTAAATTTCGTTTTTAAAATTGGAGATTTCGGTGTTATTGGTTTAAAGCTCTATTTCAGCGGTTTTATCTATATTTACCAATTTATATGCGTGTAATTATTCGTTCGCGACTGTCGTATTATTCTAGCCACATATCAAACAAGTTTGAATGTACTTATAAACAGACTGGTTTTAGTTACTAAGACTAAATTCATAATTTTTTCTGATAGTTATTTTATAACACCTTTTGTTGATTGAACTGTACTGCATACAATAGTGAAAATTACACCGTAATTTAACAAAAATTCCATTTTTAGTGCTTTTCGTCGTTAAAAACACGATTTTTGTGAATTTCGCTGTTATTGTGTAATTTACACATATTTCGCTGTTTGGCGGTGATTCAATTTTGGCATTTTCTGTTCTAGATTTGATCAATTCATGCTCATTTTTTAAAATTGAATGATTTACACATATTTCGGTTTTATCGTCAGTAGCGAAATACACGTACCTCTACTTATTTATTATTATACATTGTAAAATCATTGTCTCTAGTGCCTTTTGCCATCTGAGCTGTTTGTTGATTTTCTAATTATTTATAGTAAGAAGCCCTCACGCACAGGCCGCAAGGCCCATGCGAGGATTCATTTTCTTAGAACTGTTATTTTTGTTGGTACATATTATTGTATTTTCTTTAAAATTTAAATGTTAAATATGTTCTCCTTATATTGTAATTTTTTGGTGTAAATGAATAAAGCTTATATTGAATCTGAATCTGTGTAGGTAAAGTTTTTGAAATAAGCAGACCTTGGTAGACTGTGGAGCAAAAATGTCAGGAACTAGCCAATCAGATCACATCAATAGCCTATCAGACCTTACTTTCTCTTTATTTACTTTTCTTTTTCTCATAACTTACTATAAAAACATTTCATGCTGTGTTTTTTTGAACTGTTATCGTTTGATAAAAAGACCTGAATAGTTCTTGAAACATTACGGTTTCAACAAATATAAGTTAACAGTTCTGATTGTCCAATTTTTTTTTCTAATACCCTACCTATACAACTGTTAACAAATAAAATACAATTGTTATTATTTACAATGCAGGGAAAACAAAATTGGGATGTAGGAAGCATGCAGAAGATACAAGGTTGAATCAAGCATGTAAGTAACTCTGTTAAAATTCTTTCTCCTTATTGACATCAACCATATTCTTCATGCACTTAACTAGAACTACAATCATATTTCCGCTGCAGTCCGCAGTCATGAAGCCGTCAAGTGGCATTCTGACAAGCACAGGTTATTATTATTACTATGTATTAGTTTTAGGGTGCTTTAACAGCAAAGATTATTCACGCGGCACAGGTTAATATGAAATAAAGAATTAACATTATATTATTATTCCGAGTCTATCTTCAGTTTGTTTTGTTCTTGGTTGCCAACTTGCTAGGCCTGTCACAGCTGCGTAGGCAGGTTTCTTAGTGATACTGGTCAGCCTCCATCCCACTATATCACCGGGATGTAGTAGCTTTCCTGGACTGATGCATGGGTGCAGCCATTGATCATTTACCGATTCATACGCTTCCATACCCATGTCATCTCTCTACTGCAAAGATGACAACCTACGAGTAGGCTAGCGCTAGACCATCCCTCTGATTGTTGATGATTAGTATTATTACAGTCAAACGTCATTATTATTAGTACCTACTTTAGACAGAAATTTAAAAAAAATAAAAGAATAAAAAAAATTCATAATCATCAGTCATTATTATTATATTGTACAAACGTTCAATTAGAGTCAAAAACAATAGTTTGTTACTAGGAAACGCTCAGTTGGACGCGTTGATAAGCGAGCACGTGCTATAGCTAGACCCACAATGCACATTTTTTTAAATTTTAAAATTTGCGACGTTCGCTGTCCACAGGGCCATGTTTCCGATATTATTTATTATTGCCAAGGTATTTGGGTAAACCCGTATGTAAATCTTTACTTTGTGGATAAAATCCACCGCCATCTAGAGGACCTTGACTCATTGGGAAAAATATTTAAACTCTTTGGTGACAAATAATAGACTGCTTCCTCGAAAGTATTTTGATTACTTCTAGGTGGCAGTGCATTAGAAACTTCGCGCGTCTTTTCGTTGCCATGGCAACGTTACTTTTGTTATAATGTAATTTCCATCTACACTACTTATCGGATCAAACTAAAATTAACATATTCGTGACCGGACGGACATTCTAAATGATTTGGCTATCTCAGATTTTGTCGCCGGTTAGTTTGAAAAAAAACTTTCGATTAACTTTAATGTAACTTTTTAACTTTTTGAACGATTTTGCCACAAAACTAATGGCATTCAATCGAGAACAAAGCTTGCGGATGGTGAAAATTTCAACTCGATCCGAGCCTCCGTTCGAACGTTATGGCGAGACATACAAACAAAAAAAACAAAACAAAACGAGTGACAAATTTTTCCGGCAGAGTCAAATGGAAACGCTCGCTTCGCTCGCTTAAAAACTTAAAATGATCATTTGAATTTTCATTGTAACGAATGACTCTTGTTTAACATATTACAAACAGGAATTTTTTGGTATAATGAAGGGCTGCCACTGACATTTTTTAAAAATCCTGTTAGAGGACGTTAAAAATCCGCAAAAATCCGTGAAAAGTCTGAAAACGTTAATTTTATTGATCAAACTATGAAAATGGCTAAATGTTATGTTTATATTTGTTTACCATCATAACCTAAAAGTTGCCAAGGGCCTAGGTCTATGCACAGACGAGAATAAATGAGCCAGAAACGCCCGTGGTTCTTTAATTAAGATTGCAAAAAAATGTAAAATGTTACTTATTTACAGAAAATCTGTTTTAAATCTGACCTGGTTAAAAAATTCTTAGGCCTAGCCGCCTAGGCCCTAGGAATGTTGCATCACAATTTTGACCTAGGCCCATGTGTTTGTGTTTATTAATAACATTGCAGTCTTGCAGATCTTGTTAACAACATTTTAATCATATACTTATTCTATTTTTCACGTTTAAGATCACATAATCCAAACTTTATAAACAAAAACGAAAGAAAACAATTTTGTAGGCTCCAATCTCCATTGTTTGTTCTTTGCTGTTCAATCTCCCAAAAGCAACAGCTGTTCTGGCAGAAGCAGTTCCTACAATGTCTAGGACACGACACGGCACGGCTCCGCCCTTGCTCCGCCCCCTATCGAAAGTCGAATCGATTATCGCCCCGCCTTCAAGGTTTACAATCGAAATTAGCCAGCGCAGAATCAAATATAAGAAAATAAGCATAGAAAACGTAATTAACGAAATATCCGTAAATAAGACTAAAAATCGGGTTATCCGTTTTGCACCCTAAATATCCGTAAAAAACGGATAAAATCCGTTAAAACGGCAGTCCTGGTATAATGATTATCCCGTAGTAATATTGTTTGTTCTAATGACTTTTGACTGTATTATTATATTATGTAGGCCTAGATGCGGGCAAGGAAAACAACAATAACAATCATTATTAAATTAGCTATTTTTTTTATCTTTTATGTGGCAGTACTGCACATTGCAAGTCCTCACATAGATTTAACCCAATTGTAGGTTAAAAAACTCACATAAATGTTTTATAAATATCAGACATAGGTAACTTGAATCAATCAATTTTATAAATTCTTTATAATTCACAAACAATATATTTTGTTTATCTACAACAATGGCTTGACTAAATTACAGCTATTAGGAAGACAGTCCCGGACGCCAGGCATATTGTAAGTCGCAGGCGTATCAATAGTAGTCTGCATTTATAGGCGACACAAATTACTTGTCCAGTGGAAAACAAAACTGGTTTATGAATCTAGTCGGAATTTGTTAAGTCTAGCTCATCGGACAAGACTGAGACGGACCTAAACAGTTCATGTAACCCGCAAACAATAAACAAACTTAGATTGGAAGTTAGTACTTAGCAAGCGTTAAGATCTAAATCAAGCACACGACAACAAAATAAGCCAAGAACCAGGGTTAATTGCCAAAATCAACTTTTAATAACATATCAGCAAGCTAAATATATTAGCAGCATACCAGGAATATAATTTAATTTAAGCTAAGCTTAGCCAAGGAAGTAAATTGCAAAATAAACTTTTATAACATAACAGAAAGCAAAATATAGTAGGGGAGCAATGCAGTTTGAATTTATGCAAGCCAAGGACTAGGGTTAAATGATCACTTTAAATGACACAACAACAGCACAACCATGCAAATCATACAGAATAATAAATTAAGCTGTAGGCATTAGACCTAGTAAATTCTAGCAAGCATAAACAATGTAAATAACAAAGAAAAAACAAAGATATAATTTATATCACTTTAACGTCATGCAGCAAGAAAGACAATCTATTGGCTAGGATACAGGTCCTACAGCGGGCAATCTTTATACAACCTAGGACGTGGAAAGTAAGAAGAAAGGAAAGAACCAGGGCACTGGCATACATGCGCATGTAGAATCAATGCGCGTGTGCTGGTTCTTTCCTTTGTGGCCGTGAAAGGGCGACATAGTAAAAGGCGAGCATCACTAGAGAAGAACGCTAGTCCATGAGAGGAACGTCAGTCCAAAAGAAAAGTTCACTTTCTCGACGGCACACCTTCCACATTGACCTTGAAGAATTTGACTTATGAGTTAAACCCTTTTCAGGTTCAGCTTGTAAGATATAGTATAGGGCCAAAGTCCGCTAGCTTTCTCTAGTTTTTATCTTGTGCCAGTCTTTTACTGTCTTATCAATACGCTTTCATTAAATTGCAAGTTATTCAGTCTACATTAGTGAATTTTGCGTGAAAATGTTATCTCTTAATTTAATTATTTATAATCAAGTCTTTTCAATCAGTTTCCTTTCCTCAGGTGCGCACTCAAAGTATCAATAGTTTTGCCCATAGTTAGAGTAAATCATTCAGTCGCTGTCGTTACCTGGTGCGGGTTCATTTAACATTCGTACAAAGGCCTCTTGGTTTTGGGAGATGAGTTGCAGTAACGCTGGGTTCGTCTGACCGATCTGTTGCAATACGGCGTTTAATAACTGAGGATTCTGTTGGATAACCTGTCGCATCTGTTGGAACTGGGGCTGCGTCCTTAGAAACGCCAGGGGATCTGTCGGGAGAGAGAAAACAGTTAGGACTTGTTGCGTGCTGAAAGCAAGGAGGTCGCCTCGGTCACATAGCTTGTAGTCGGTATGAGGACGCACCCTAAGCGCCCCGCATCAGGCAGATGACTTCTTTGATGGAGAGTTCGATATTCAAGTAAAAAAAATATTTAGAAAATGGAAAATAAAAATTTTGGGAAAATGAAAAAAAAAAAAAGTGCGCGGACATAATATTACGGCCGTACTCTAGAAAAGGTTAAGGTGGTCTAAAGCTCCCAAAACGTTTTAAGGATTTCAGGTGTTTTTTTTGTTTTAGGTGAAATTGATTTTATGGAAATCAAACCAGAAACTAAAAAAAGTCTATCTCAACGAGGTTCGATCCCAATTGCTGGTCGAGTGCTTTACCCCTAAGCTACCGAGATAGTTTACTTCAGTCTTTATAACATCTGAATAGATTGGATTTTTTATTTTTATTCTGGACTTATTTTCATAAAACAAATTAGGTAGGCCTAGGCTATGTTGGTGGAAATGTGACGCTAAACAAACTTGTATAGAAAATGTATCTTGATTCTTGACTGAACATAGGGCCTACATTAATTTATGTCAATTTACCATAGTAAAACAACAACAATTCTCAAACTTTGAACCTTTTCCCATTCTTGAACTCCTAATAATTAGGGTTGCCGTTCGATGTGAAAATCGTGATCGATAATCGGAGGCATCGAATCGATTATCATATCGAAATATATCGATATCATAGACCCAAATCGATTATCATATCAAATTCCAAATTGAGCCTAGGAAGCAGAAACACGGAAGAAACATCACGAATTCAATATAATTGGGCAGACTGACGCTAGAGAAGTTCACGCCACAACACGTCGAGCCGTACTGAATACATCGCAATCGGGCCGGGCGATGTTTTCGTATCGCCTTGTATCGCGCTGCGAGCGCATGCGCACTGGCGGCGGTGGGCGTGGCATTATACTTGAGCAGCGATTGGCTACTCCGACAACCAATCGGCGCGTTGATACGACAGCGCGGCATTTTTAAGCATGGTAAACCGCGAAAACATCGATGTCACTATTTAAATCGATAATCATATCATATCATATCAAAATACTTGAATCGATTATCATATCATATTACTGATATCGATAATCGATCGATATTTCGATTATCGACGGCAACCCTACTAATAATAAAGGCTCGCATACCCTTAACAATTTCTAACGTTTGTGCATCCAACGGGTGCCTTTAGTGGTTCCAATGAAAGAATGCAGATAACTTTCAAATTGTTTTCCAACATTCATAACAACTGTGTCCAACTCTATTCACCCTAGTTCAGCCGACAAGGAAACTCCGTGATCTGGCACCGATAAGTCTCGCTTGTGTTTCTTTTTTCTCTCAGACATACACAACGGCGACGTTCGTTTTACCGCCCTTTCATACTCGGGGCTTGACAATTTAAAAAATCTACTTGGGTGGCCCAAAATTGCAGTTGCCAGACTCAATTCAAGGTTGACACAACAGTTGTCTTTATTTTAACAATAGCCACGAATCATTAACTTTATATACCCACTTTTTATCATACTCTCGGGTCATATTTTACTTTTTTGCAGGTTCATTAGCTAGGCCTAGGCCTATCTCATCTTCGTTAATTGCGAGTGGCTTAGTACGCGTAGGCCGAGACGTTGAAGCTACTCCAGTCCTCTAGGCCTAGAGTTAAAAAAGTTTTGTATATCCATTTAAGAATGGTTCAATATTACGCAATAGTTTAAGTGTCAAAAATGGTTAGAATTTCACGAAACGGAGAAGGTAAACAAGTCTCGGATCTCCATTTTCTCGACAGCACTGAATTATAGGTCAAGTGGATTGGTCGATATCGATCGAAATGCGATTTTAGTGGTGCAGCCTGTGGCAAGTGCTTGGAACTACGTCGAGCGTCTTGTCGCCCGTCGATAAAGTAGGTTTCTACTTGTGAAATCTTACGCACTTCCGAGTTTTTAACCATATTTGTTGGTTGGCTATAAATTATGGTTGCCCGTGCCTGGAGTGTTAGTAGCCCCGGGCAACTTGGGCCTAGGAATTTTCTAGCCCTGATACTACCCCCACCACTAACTACCCCTTGTGACAGAGCATCTTCGTATGCATACCTTCCTCCGTGCCTCCAGTGGCCGGTATGTTGCCGGCTCCCAGTGCCTCCTGGATGGCCGGGTCTCCCTCCTGTGCACCAGGGGGGTCGTCAAACACCTGGGCCGGTATCCCCGTTAGGAGGTACTCGACGGCCCGGTCGGGGTTGTTGAAACTCGCCTGCAGGGCTTGTTCCACCTGCGGAGGAGAAAAACAGTCACACACACACGCGAACACAAGAGCAATAGTTGAAGCACTATTGAAAATAACAATATCTGAAAACAGGAAAACTGTGATTCCATCCAACTGCCATTGCAAATAGGGAGGAAGCAGAACCTGAGATTAAACAATGTAAAATGTAAGTGCTACAGTAAAAAAATAGAAACAGCTCAATTCCAGCTTCAAACAGGACACGACTTGCTTGGAAAGCACCTCCATGGATTTGAAGTTTTTTTTTAATCTAGTGTCTGTCGGATGTGAATGTATCAAGGTTGAACAGGACAAGATGCCAAATGGCATGGATCGGGAGAAACAGATGTCCTATCTCTACTGGACGACTAGGAAATACATGAAGATTGAAGACACGAATAATGTCAACAGAGGGAAAATGAAAAGAAGAAAACAGATTGATTGCAGAGAACACGAACAAATGTGGGGGATTGGTAATGAAAATTACTAAAAATCTAGTTTTACATAATTATTCAATGGCATTGATAACAAAAATTGAGTTATACCTAGGGACACTGAAAAATGGTAAATAAAAACAGTTCATTTCGGTATATAAAATAGGCAAAAACGGTGCAAAAACTTGACAATATGGTAAATAACGGTAAATAAAAATCCACTTTTTTCAATTGCAAACAAATAATAATGTACTTTATTTAAAGTAGGTTGAAGGCTACATTGTAAAATGCAATTTTTCTGACAAGGCCATCCATGGTTGTATGAAATTTAGGAGGCCTAGGGCCTAGCTAGGCCTAAAGGTGCTTACTCTAGCTAGCTAGGCCTAAAGGAAATAAATTTTTAAGCACGCATCTTTAAAAGGTTAGCAACAAGGAATTATCTGGGGTCTAGGCCAAGCCTAGGACCACAATGGATTTTAAGCACATCTAGGCCTAGGAGGCCTAGGCCCTAGGGCCTACGTGAACAACGAATTATATTGGGCCTAGGCCTAGGATGGAGGCGTAAAATCCATGTTCTTGAAACTCCGATTCACGGACAAAAATGCTTACAACTTTTGGCATTTTGACTTTAATGCAACGAAAATGCAAGAAAAACGAATTCTGTTACGAAGTGAAGCCAAATGTGGCCTATTCCGAAGTGCGTTGCGCGTATATCGATTAGTCGCGGACGCGCATTCGACCTTGGTCACGTGGTGCGAGTGCGACTCGTGGGTTCGACTAATCGATCTAAATTAGGCAACTCTCGAAGCTCGACACGACCGTTCTAGCTGTGGGCGTGATACGCGAGAAATTGACTGTTTTGATCGTCGAAAATACGCAAATTTGCTTAAAATTATTAAAAAAAGCGAGAATTTCGCGCATAATTTCGTGAATAATCTTCTTTTTGGTCTATTTCGTGTGAAAACATAAAATAGCTAAAATTCGCGAAACTTCGTGAACGCAAAATGCCTCCTCTAACCTCAAAACATGTTCCTATGTTGTCAAAAATACTTGGAGTTGTGTTTTTTAAAATTTCGTGCAAAAACCATTCACGAAAATTCGGTGTCCCTAGTTATACCAGTAGCATAGGCCTACCACCATAGATCTAAGTTTTGCCCACAGTTCAAAACAGCAGTAAACAGCTGTTTAGTAATCTCATTTTTAAGACAAAATTGATGGATGCCTTTCTACCTGAGATGAGGTATGAGGAAAGTGGGCATGTCTACTGAAAAACCAGGAAATGAATTAATGTAGGCAAATTAAAAAATAAGAATCATGTAACCAAGAGCAATTATTGGTACAATTCTAAACTGGTAGAGGCATCTCATTCCGGACTTGGAACTCACCTGTTCTCTCTCGTACCCCATATCGACAATATTTTGAACCATTTGATTGTAGTCGTCGCCCATTAGTAAAGCGCTCTCGGCCTCTACGATGTTGGCAGCAGTGAGCGCGCCGGCAACGGCAGGAGGTACAGCGGCTACCACGGGTTCCGTGCGAGAGCTAGAAAAGAGACATCACCGATAAGTAGGCGGACAAGATCGACAGTAACTTGTGGTACATCCATTCATTTTTTGTTAATCTTACCTGTAGATATTTATATTGCAAAATGCAAACATAGGCATTATTTAAAATAAAACACCTCCTTACTGGTTAGTGGTTACCATTATTGAAGTTTAAAATTCCTTTTGACTACTCAGTTATGTTTTCTTAAAAGGTTATTAACAAACAAACACCATTCGACATTACAATTAATATATTTTTTTTAAATAAGACAATATTTCGGCTACTTATCTGCAGCCATTGACGAGTGCACCTAAGTTTAAAATTTGAAAAAGACATAACTGAGTACATAGTGCAAATGAATTTAAAACTTAAATATATACTGTATAGGCATTGTCAGGGGGGTACAGTACAGACAATACAACACAGTACCTAGGGCCTACAGAGAGAAAATTGTAAACAAGATAGGTCTGGAAGTGAAAACTAAAGTAAAGAACCACGTTGTTTATTTTTATTATAGCTAGTACTGTTACTGTATATATTATATGGGAAGTGAGACAGTAGATTACACAGTAAATGAACACGAGACACTATGTAGGCCTACACCAAGCTTGACAAACCCAAGATGACGGCGACGCACAGGTCATGAACACGTACCCTAGTAACAACTTAATTTACAGTGTGTGTGATTGAAAAAAGAAGTTAAGGAGACCCAACAGCTTACCTTAAATGAGGTGGGCAGCTAAGTAAAACATGGTACATAGCAGTGTTCTCCCCAGAAAAAAATGTTCACTGGGTATTTCATAAACATTGCCGGTACTTGCGGGTAGGGTCAAAAATAGTGGGGGTCCGGGGCTTGCCCCCGGAAAAAATTTGAGATCCTAGATTCGATTTGGTGAGTTTTAGAGGTTTTCGAAGCCTTTTAAAGTAGCTTACTTTTGTTGGCTTAGTGGTATGAAGTAGGCCTATAAACATTTCAAATTTGATTGAAATCATAGTCTAAGTCTATTTCTCCTTTGTAATGTAGGCTATGTGAAAACTGAAGTCCTATTGCTAATACAATAGGCCCGTATAAAGGTGATGATGTTATTCTTTCTAAGTGGTTATTATTTAAGATTGTAGGCTAGGTTTACAATTACTACAACTTGAAACATTGTTATATTTGATGACTTCATTTTTATTACTTTAAAATTTGTCCTAGCAATCAATAAACTTGAAAATTGCTAAATTGTTCACTTGTGTGTGCTCCTGTGTGCAGTTAATGTTCAACAACAAAATAGCGAACATGGCCATGCTCCCAACTGAAGAGAATCTTTCAAGATCATAGCGATGATTGCCATTTTGCCAACTTATGAGTTCGTTCAAATGCATTCCTTGTCGGGTTCTATAGCGATCAGCGAGATTAGCCTCCACGATGTTGTGTACAATCTGTGCTGCAGTTTAGGGATGGGACGTTGAAACGTTTAGTGAACGGTTAGTTTATCAAATTCGCAAAATCGTTTAGCAAAAAATTAAAATTCAAAAAAAAAAAAATCAAATTTTTTTTTCAATTTTTTTTTTTTTTTCAAAATTTTTATTGCCGGGCGGCAGGGAATTATCGCCGGGCGGCCCGCCCGGCGGCCGGGCCGGGGGAAACATGCTGCATAGTTAAGCAAATATACAAAACAGATACACAATGTCGACCGTTAGAGAAAAACAGAGAGGTAGTTTTTTATTTTCAACATTATATTCCATATTTGATTCTTAAGAATGTACAACATTAACAAGGCAGATGAATTTATAACCTAAAAAGACAAGGGAACTAGAAAACATGGCGTAACAAGTTAGCATTGGTAGGCCTCCAATAGTTGGTCAGACTAGCTTTATTTCTATCCACGGCACTAATGCATGTCTGGAAACAGTTTTTCAAAGCCTACATTCAGCAAATGATCAACAACAAAGACAACCCTTCAGCAACACAGCACACAATTACAAATTTTACAGCCTCGACTGTAAATTTACAGAACTTAAAGAGAGTAATTGAAGCTCATAAAGTACTACCAACAGCTTACATGAAGGGGAGTAAGTAGGCCACACTAGATAACTTATTAGTAACACAATGAAAGACACAAAAAACTACATTTTAAGAAAACGTTTGTACTGGGGCGTACGACCGAAAACTTTTTTTAATACCATATGCTGTTTTTTGTGTTATGTTATCTTTCTCCTAGGTATCCAGTCATATGACATTCTTTACACTTCACTGAACTTTATGTACCGGTAGTTTTAAATTTGCAGTGTTGAAAAAAGTCAGACTACCCAAATTCACCCAATATTACGGTAAATCCGCATCACCCACCTCTCTGTGGTGACGGGTGTTGCGGGCGTCTCCTCCTTCTTGGGTCCGTCTCCTAGTCCCGACACCGGATCGCTGGGACCGGCCCCGGGCGTGGGCGCGCCCTTGGGCTTCGCAACCATCACCACGATGAACTTGGACTCGTCGATGTTGTACTCGCTCAGCGCGTTGTCATCGGTCAGGATCTTACCGGCGTAGATCAGACGCTGATTCTCCGCCGGGTACTCCTTTCCTTTCACGGTTTCGATCTTTTCTTTTAAAAATTTTACCTGGAAATAGATCAAGAATTGTTTTAACCTGTTGAACACAAATAGACTCAACAAGTTGGAACTTAAAATCCTGTAATACCAGTAGGAGGCCCACAGGTAACAATTTCTGATTAGGCCTACAGAAGACCAACAACCCCTAACCTATATTTGATGAAATAAATAGGTACCGGTAGGCCTACTGTAGAAAATGTTTGCAGAAACAATGCATACGGTACCATCAAATACATTGTTGTAAACTTGTAATACATGAGTACGGTAGGCCTACCATTAATGTCCTACTCCTAGAACCACTAGGCCCATATCAAATACCTTTTGATCAAACAAAACAGCGACAGCACTTAAGTATTACTCATTCAATGCAACCTTGAAATTAGTTCAACTAAATTAAGGCCCTACACATTAACATTAGGACAACTAACTTTACAACTGTACTAGGCCTATTTTTAACTATTTCTTCAAAATAGTCCGTACACGTATTGTTTTGTATTTATTTATTTATTAAATGGCTTTGTTAGTCAGTAAGCCTACACAGTTCATTTCACATACATTACAGTCAATTCCCAAATACAAGGGCCAGAAAATCATTCTCTTATAGTTAACATACACCCTAGATACCTAGTTAAAATAAGTACAGATAAGACATAGGTAATGAACAAGGAGTAAACAAAAAAAAAGTAAAGTGAATTAAGAATAAGAACTAGGCCTAATAGGTCTGCTGGTATTCTAGTAGGCCCTACCCATGGCATTGTAACAGCCTAGGATTCCTAGATTCTGTCTTGCAAAAACAACTGCAATTACGTACAACCGTACGGTACCGTAGCGTAAATTAATGGATAGACCTGTGGCATGTGGAAGAAATCTTAAAAATCTAAACTATAACCGGTAATGGTTCAACGAAAGAATGAAAAACTCCAACATAACAACTTTGTCAACTTCATTCTCGCTCGCTCAGCGTGGATCTTGCACACGGAGGAACTCTATGATCTAGCACAGATAATTTTTGCTTGTGTTGGTAAAATATATTTCTCTTTCATTCACAAAGGCGACATTCCTTTTACCGCGCATTCATACTACCCCCACCATTACAAAGCATCTGCATTCTTTGGTTGGAGCTAGTATAGAGATGACTTCGGATAACGTACCAGTAGTAAAATATGGATTCGGTTCCAGCCCCTCTCAAGAGTTGGCTAACCCAAATCCGTCAAAATTTAAATGGCCCCATTTTGTATAGCCTAACTAACTAGCAACTCAATACAACAATGAAATAACTTAAATTGATCTGAAGGACAAGCAAAGTCACAGGTTGTCTAGATTATAGGCTCCTTGCAAGTGACATCAACAACAATGAAACAAATTAGTAAATGAATTAAACTGATGGACAAACAATAATTTTTGCCTAGACAACTCATTGTTCATCAGTTCAAATAATTTGCTTCATTGTTGTTGAAGTCACTTGCAAGGAGCGTATAGGCTATACACTAGGCCGCTTCACGAACGCTTTTTTTAGTCGCGTTGATAGATGAGCTTTTTTGTAAGTTTTTAGTTTGCGTAGGACCACTTTTCCTTTGCAAGTGCTTTTTTAACGCATTGTAGATGATTGCTGTCAAAATTCTATTGTTACTTGTTAATTGTTATTATATAACTCAAAAACCTTATATTAAAAAACCTTTATTTCTATGGATAACTTTTTCAACTTTTTCTTTCAAAAGGTACTACATCACCATAACCTTAATGTCCATGTAAAATATGAATGTTGTAGCCCCACCCGTTTGGTCAGAATCGGCCCAAATGTCACGAAAATATAGCACTAAAAATGGAAAAAATCGTAAAAGTACCGTACAACATATATGAGAAATATTTCTTTGATTGTACCCAAAAACGTGGCAAGTCTAAGTTCAGAGATTTCAAAGGTCCCCTCCAATTATCATCAAGATCGCATATGCCGTTTGCCCGGTAGAGAGCGAACAAACAGACAAAAAAAGAGAAACAAAAAATAAAAAACACCAGCACTAAATTTTTTGTTGTGTCAGTGAAATTGAAGTCTTCGCTCCGCTCATCTAATCAACAAACTTAAACAAATGGAGTAGTTGTGGCCAAGGAAGCCACCCAACAGGTCAATAATGATTATCAATGAGTGTGAATCACAAATTGTAACGGTTGAGAGGCCTATTTTCCTTTCCATGACAATAACTCTTTTATTCTTATAGGCCTAAATGTGCAAAGAGAGATGTTGTTTGTTGGTAGTATTATTAGTTCAAGGGTAAAGATTATTTGTGCAGTTAAAATTTCCTACAAGACAAAACTTTTTTTTATATATGCCTACTTTTTTTAGATTAATTCATCCATTCGTCCTGACGTGCACGGTTATATTTGAATCCATATTCCGTAGTGTGGATTTGGTCAAATGTTATCCTTACAGTTTACTACAACACAGTCATAATTATTAGAGAAAGCCTAGCCTAGGACTATTTTTTTAATGTTTTGTATTTTTGATGCTACAAAATGTTAATTTTTTGCTTTTAATAGGTACCATATTGAGAACTAGTTTAGCAACATATCCTAGCGTTTTATATGACTAGGCGCTACATTGAATTAAAATGTTCCTCTACGTCTAAGTCATCATTCACCACAAGAAGTGCAAGATACACCCCACAGTTAGGGTTATGGTGGAAAAAAAAAACAAAAAAAAAATGCAAAATGCAAAATTTTACAAAATTAATGCTTAGGTACTAGGCAGCTTCGCTAACGCTTTTTGCAGTCGCGTTGATGGATTAGCTATTATGGTTGATTATCGTTGCCCTAAAAGCACGATTTTTATGAGAAATATTTCTTCGAATGCCCCCAAAATCATAACATCTAAGTTCAGTGATTTTGAACGTTCCCATAAAGTTTCATCAAGATCGGAGTAGCCGTTCGCTCGGTCGCAGGCTAAATGTCACAAAAATATTGAATTAAATTTTTTTAGTAGGCCTACGATATTTATGAGAAGTATCTCTTCGATTGTACCCTTTTTAGGTACCTACACACAAGTTCAGAGATTTCAAAGGTCCCCTGAAAATTTCATCAAGATCGCATTTGCCATTTGCCCGGTAGAGCAAACTACAGACAAAAAAAACAATAAATAAAACACCCGAGCTATTTTTCTCGGGGTAAGTGAAATTGAAGTCTTTGTTTCGATCATCCAATTATTCCAAATTTTAAAGCTAAAAAACGTATCTCTAGTTATAATTCACAATGAATGTACCGGTAACGAAGTAGAGATAGAGCACCCTAGTCACAACCGTGCATGCTCAGATTCAGAACTTCTTACAAGTACTTGGCATCTTATTTATCTTAGGTTATTCTAATAATAACTTAATAATATGCACAGTCTTTATTTAGCACTCTTGCTTAACAGTAAATAACCAGTCACACAGTAAATAACCAGTCACACTGTAAACAAACTACAACCTGCAACAAAAGTCAGTGTCACAACATTAAAGATGTGTAGGCCTAGGCATGTGAGTGCAATAAGTGCAAGTCACCCTGCTTCAAAACAAGCCTACAGTAGGCCTAGGCCTACACTTTGTAAGTTAGCTACAACAGGATTCACATCTGCAATTGACGACTAGTGATTTACCCGCCCCCTGACGTCACGAAGCAACGTGGCGGAATGATGTGGGATAGATCCTCATTCAGCAAGATGACGCCTGCTGAACGGCGCAACATTTATCACACTCTAACTTTTATTCTATTCATAATTTGGAAAAAACCTTTGGAATAATTGGATGAGCGTAGCGAGCGAAGCGAAGATTCCATTTCACTACACTGGAGAAAAAAATCCGGAATGTTTTTTTTTTTTTTGTATTTTTGTGTGTTTGTTAACACGATTCCGGCTAAACCGATACTCCAATTGCGATGAAATTTTATGGAGGCCTTCGAAATCTCTGAACTTAGAACTGCCACGTTTTTGAGCGCAATCGGGAAAATTTTTCTTATAAAAAACGCAATTTTACGATTTTTTTCGATTTTTAAAAAAATTCTTCGACTTATAACACTTACATGCTTTATCCGATTGTAATGATTTTTTAACAGAACCTTAATTTTACGAATTAAAATATTCGTGTGAAATTTGAGCGTAATCGATAAATTATTTCTCATGAAAATCGAAATTTTACGGGTTTTTTCTTTTTTAAAACAATTCTTTGACATATAACACCTACATGCATTATCTATTGTAATGATTTTTTTAAAGAACCTTAATTTTATGAATTAATATACTCGTGTAAAATTTGAGCGCAATCAAATAATATTTCTATGAAAATTGCAATTTTACGATTTTTTTTTTAAATAACGTAAAAATTACGATTTATTAAAAAAATTAAGTTAATTTTTAATTTAATTTAATTTAATTTTAAAAAAATCTGTCGACTTAGTAATGATTTTTTCACAGAACAACAGAAAATCCGCGTAACACAATGCAGCTCAATGCACCAATTACGCTCATCCAACAACGCGGCGGGACTTAAGCGTTTTCCTAGTACGTAGTAAACATATAATTCCTTCTAAAAGTGATGATCTCGAATTTTTAGACACAGCCGTAAACTTGTTATATCGATGTACGTATTATACATGGAAAAATATTAAAAATTATAATTTTTGTCAACTTCTATTTGACAAATAACTTTCAATCGGATTTCACAAGACCTCATTCAAAGTATGCATCTGACTCTTAAGACAATTAATAAATTAACTTTCTAGATAGAAAGTGCACTGAACGAAAATTCACAGCATAGACTTATATGCAAGGTGTGTTTTCATAACAAATACGCACTTTTGACGTGCGGGTGAGCCGTGAAAAACCGCACTCTGCATATTACTCTATGCTGTAAATTTTCGTTCAGTGCACTTTCTATCTAGAAAGTTGATTTATTTCTTTGTTAAATAGTCTGATGCATATTTAAAAAGATAGCATGTCGAAATCCGAACAGTAGTTTTTTGTCAATTGAGATAAGAAAAGTTATATCTTTGATATTTTTTCATGTATAATACGTACATCGATATACCAAATTACGGATGTGTCTAAAAATTCGAGATAAACACTATGAGAAGAAATGATATGTTTGCTAGAGTAGGATTCAGCCAAGATTGAACGACCTTCAAAGTTGCATTTGTTTAAATCGGCATAACCAACACAGGAGAAATAAAATTGCTAGCATCATTTTTCTACTCCGTGCGCTGCGTGCGTGTGGCGAGGTGACGAACTAGGTGTATGTCAACAGACTACCATCCAAACGTTGGAGGTTATGTTTCATTAGGATACTGTCATTGCGTGTTATGTTTTGTCACTGTCTCACTGAGTTGTTTGGATATTAAAATTCTTTGTCTATATTATTATTTTATTTTATCAACACAATTCTATTTGCATTAAAATTGAACTAGGCCTAGGGCAAGGATACTATTATACACTTCGTTCTAGCCTAGCCTAGGGCCAGGCCTAGCCTATGCAATTTCTCATTGGGGGTTGGGGGGGGGGGCAAAAGCTAGGCCTTGCTTTATAGCAGCTTATCTATGATGCAGCCTAGGCTAGCTAGATCTAGTCCTACATTGATAAAACAGGAAATCTTGTGAGTCATTAGAGCTGTAGTCAAAATTCTAATTGGTTACCTTGTATAAATTTTTGTTGATTCTTATTTTAACATTAGAGTGCTCAAAAAACTTTATTTATTATAAAAAACCTTTATAACTTATTCTATGGATAACTTTTTCAACTTTTTCTTTCAAAAGGTACTACATCACCATAACCTTAATGTCCATGTAAAATATGAATGTTGTAGCCCCACCCGTTTGGTCAGAATCGGACCAAATGTCACGAAAATATAGCACTAAAAATGGAAAAAATCGTAAAAGTACTGTACGACATTATATGAGAAATATTTCTTTGATTGTACCCAAAAACGTGGCAAGTCTAAGTTCAGAGATTTCAAAGGTCCCCTCCAATTATCATCAAGATCGCATATGCCGTTTGCCCGGTAGAGAGCGAACAAACAGACAAAAAAAGAGAAACAAAAAATAAAAAACACCAGCACTAAATTTTTTGTTGTGTCAGTGAAATTGAAGTCTTCGCTTTGCTCATCTAATCAACAAACTTAAACTAATGGAGTAGTTGTGGCCAAGGAAGCCACCCAACAGGTCAATAATGATTATCAATGAGTGTGAATCACAAATTGTAACGGTTGAGAGGCCTATTTTCCTTTCCATGACAATAACTCTTTTATTCTTATAGGCCTAAATGTGCAAAGAGAGATGTTGTTTGTTGGTAGTATTATTAGTTCAAGGGCAAAGATTATTTGTGCAGTTAAAATTTCCTACTACAAGACAAAACTTTTTTTTTATAAATAGGCCTTCTTTTTTTAGATTAATTCATCCATTTGTCCTGACGCGCACGGTTATATTTGAATCCATATTCCGTAGTGTGGATTTGGTCGAATGTTATACTTACAGTTTACTACAACACAGTCATAATTATTAGAGAAAGCCTAGCCTAGGACTATTTTTTTAATGTTTTGTATTTTTGATGCTACAAAATGTTAATTTTTCGTTTTTAATAGGTACCATATTGAGAACTAGTTTAGCAATATATCCTAGCGTTTTATATGACTAGGCGCTACATTGAATTAAATTAAGTCTGTCATCGTTTACCACAAGAAGTGCAAGATACACCCCACAGTTTGGGTTATGGTGGGGAAAAAAAAACAAAAAAAAACTGCAAAATGCAAAATTTTACAAAATTAATGCTTAGGTACTAGGCAGCTTCGCTAACGCTTTTTCCAGTCGCGTTGATGGATTAGCTATTATGGTTGATTATCGTTGCCCTAAAAGCACGATTTTTATGAGAAATATTTCTTCGAATGTCCCCAAAATCATAACATCTAAGATCCAGTGATTTTGAACGTTCCCATAAAGTTATATCAAGATCGGAGTAGCCGTTCGCTCGGTCGCAGGCTAAATGTCACAAAAATATTGAATTAAATTTTTTTAGTAGGCCTACGATATTTATGAGAAGTATCTCTTCGATTGTACCCTTTTTAGGTACCTACACACAAGTTCAGAGATTTCAAAGGTCCCCTGAAAATTTCATCAAGATCGCATTTGCCATTTGCCCGGTAGAGCAAACTACAGACAAAAAAAAACAATAAATAAAACACCCGAGCTATTTTTCTCGGGGTAAGTGAAATTGAAGTCTTTGTTTCGATCATCCAATTATTCCAAATTTTAAAGCTAAAAAACGTATCTCTAGTTATAATTCACAATGAATGTACCGGTAACGAAGTAGAGATAGAGCACCCTAGTCACAACCGTGCATGCTCAGATTCAGAACTTCTTACAAGTACTTGGCATCTTATTTATCTTAGGTTATTCTAATAATAACTTAATAATATGCACAGTCTTTATTTAGCACTCTTGCTTAACAGTAAATAACCAGTCACACTGTAAATAACCAGTCACACTGTAAACAAACTACAACCCGCAACAAAAGTCAGTGTCACAACATTAAAGATGTGTAGGCCTAGGCATGTGAGTGCAATAAGTGCAAGTCACCCTGCTTCAAAACAAGCCTACAGTAGGCCTAGGCCTACACTTTGTAAGTTAGCTACACAGGATTTACATCTGCAATTGACGACTAGTGATTTACCCGCCCCCTGACGTCACGAAGCAACGTGGCGGAATGATGTGGGATAGATCCTCATTCAGCAAGATGACGCCTGCTGAACGGCGCAACATTTATCACACTCTAACTTTTATTCTATTCATAATTTGGAAAAACCTTTGGAATAATTGGATGAGCGTAGCGAGCGAAGCGAAGATTCCATTTTCACTACACTGGAGAAAAAAATCCGGAATGTTTTTTTTTCTTTTGTATTTTTGTGTGTTTGTTAACACGATTCCGGCTAAACCGATACTCCAATTGCGATGAAATTTTATGGAGGCCTTCGAAATCTCTGAACTTAGAACTGCCACGTTTTTGAGCGCAATCGGGAAAATTTTTCTTATAAAAAACGCAATTTTACGATTTTTTTCGATTTTTAAAAAAATTCTTCGACTTATAACACTTACATGCTTTATCCGATTGTAATGATTTTTTAACAGAACCTTAATTTTACGAATTAAAATATTCGTGTGAAATTTGAGCGTAATCGATAAATTATTTCTCATGAAAATCGAAATTTTACGGGTTTTTTCTTTTTTAAAACAATTCTTTGACATATAACACCTACATGCTTTATCCTATTGTAATGATTTTTTTAAAGAACCTTAATTTCATGAATTAATATACTCGTGTAAAATTTGAGCGCAATCAAATAATTATTTCTTATGAAAATTGCAATTTTACGATTTTTTTTTTAAATAACGTAAAAATTACGATTTATTAAAAAAATTAAGTTAATTTTTAATTTAATTTAATTTAATTTTAAAAAAATCTTCGACTTAGTAATGATTTTTTCACAGAACAACAGAAAATCCGCGTAACACAATGCAGCTCAATGCACCAATTACGCTCATCCAACAACGCGGCGGGACTTAAGCGTTTTCCTAGTACGTAGTAAACATATAATTCCTTCTAAAAGTGATGATCTCGAATTTTTAGACACAGCCGTAAACTTGTTATATCGATGTACGTATTATACATGGAAAAAATATTAAAAATTATAATTTTTGTCAACTTCTATTTGACAAATAACTTTCAATCGGATTTCAACAAGACCTCATTCAAAGTATGCATCTGACTCTTAAGACAATTAATAAATTAACTTTCTAGATAGAAAGTGCACTGAACGAAAAGTCACAGCATAGACCGATATGCAAGGTGTGTTTTCATAACAAATACGCACATTTGACGCGCGGGTGAGCCGTGAAAAACCCCCACTCTGCATATTACTCTACGCTGTAAATTTTCGTTCAGTGCACTTTCTATCTAGAAAGTTGATTTATTTCTTTGTTAAATAGTCTGATGCATATTTAAAAAGATAGCATGTCGAAATCCGAACAGTAGTTTTTTGTCAATTGAAGATAAGAAAAGTTATAATCTTTGATATTTTTTTCATGTATAATACGTACATCGATATACCAAATTTACGGATGTGTCTAAAAATTCGAGATAAACACTATGAGAAGAAATGATATGTTTGCTAGAGTAGGATTCAGCCAAGATTGAACGACCTTCAAAGTTGCATTTGTTTAAATCGGCATAACCAACACAGGAGAAATAAAATTGCTAGCATCATTTTTCTACTCCGTGCGCTGCGTGCGTGTGGCGAGGTGACGAACTAGGTGTATGTCAACAGACCACCATTCCAAACGTTGGAGGTTATGTTTCATTAGGATACTGTCATTGCGTGTTATGTTTTGTCACTGTCTCACTGAGTTGTTTTGGATATTAAAATTCTTTGTCTTATATTATTATTTTATTTTAATCAACACAATTCTATTTGCATTAAAATTGAACTAGGCCCTAGGGCAAGGATACTATTATACACTTCGTTCTAGCCTAGCCTAGGGCCAGGCCTAGCCTATGCAAATTTCTAATTAGGGGTTGGGGGGGGGGACAAAAGCCTAGGCCTTGCTTTAATATGCAGCTTATCTATGATGCAGCCTAGGCTAGCTAGATCTAGTCCTACATTGATAAAACAGGGAAATTCTTGTGATATTTGTTCAATTTGGGGAAACTAGGCCTAGCCTAAGGCTACGCGTAGCCTAGCATCGGCCCAACTCAGGTAGTGTAGCCTAGGCCTAGGCCTAGTATTTATAGCCCTACCCCCCAAAAGGAATATTAAAAGTATTTTTTCTAAAAGCCTTATGTCTATAACCGTTGTCTTGTACGTATTTAGGTCCTACTGTTTAGGTACCTAGGCCCTACCTAATTGGTTGGCTTACTAGACTGTGTTTTTCCCGCGGGCCCTATTTACTTCAACATCAGACAATTGATAGACCTACTCAATTAATCAATACTTAGGCTATGCCTATACATAACATTAAAATATTATTAATTAATAAATAGTCAAGCCCAGAACTCAGAAGAGCAACCAAGTAAAGAAATTAGTCAGAAACAAGATTAAAGCAGAAGACGTAGGCTAGGGCCTATCCAGGGCCTATCTGTTCTGTGCAGACGACAGGCCTTTAGTAATATTTTAGCTGATTGTATGAAAGTGGTATTGGGAAGATCGCTCATTGGTCAATAAAATAAAACCATTGTTGTCAACTGTGAAAACGAATAACGACTTGACATTTGTTTGTTATTTATTACTTTCAATAATTTGATTGTCCAGATTACATTAAATTAATCTTTTAAACAATAATTTAGTATTTTTATTTAATAATGCACCGTGTATAATTCATTAATTTTTTTAAAAGTACATTTTCAATTAGACCTCCAATTTTGTTCAAGTGGTTCACATGAAAAATGGCCGCCGAACAGTGTCAAAAGGTCATTCAAAGTTGTGTGATTCCTACTCTACATACTATTCTAAAGGTTTTGTCCAAATGTCGAATGGAAACAAAGTTAGAGCGTGATAAGTGTTGCGCCGTTCAGCAGGCGTCAACTTGCGAAATGAGGATTTATCCCACCTTCTCGTCACGTGACTTAGCGCTCCGCCCATCACCAGTCGTCAATAGTGGAAGAGAGTAGGCTACTGACGTGGTGTTACAATGAAACATCCCCAAGCAAGCACTTGGTCCTATCAGCAGGAATATTACTCTCGGAGATGCAGATTATCACGGAATGATTTACTGGTGGATATCAGCAAAACACACACTCAACCTCAAAGCTTCAAATCCGCACTAAAAAAATACTTTTTTGACAGTAGGCCTAATATTAACACTAAATTCAACTTTCACGAACATTGATAAATAAATAAAGGGTGTTTTTGTCTTAAGTTCCTCCCTGCCACTTACCACATGCATGCACACAATTATTGTTTTTCTATTTGTGTAAAATGTTTCTTTAGTGAATTTAATTGTTGCACTGCTGCTGGAACAACTTACAGGGCCTGCTGCAATGTTGGGGGAGTTGGGTTGGGCGTGTTTAGAGGGAAGAAGAAGGGAGGTTAGGTTGAGCAATATGTACAGGGAGGTTAGTGGAAATAGGGGGTGGGGGGACATCCGCAATAGGCTGCAGGAGGGGCTTTACAGGGGGAGGGGGGATCATTCATGGAAGTTCCAGCGTCAATTAGTAACAACGGATCTGCGTCGGTCTCTGTATGGTTTCTTGGAAAGGACTGTTAGGGAGTGGAATGACTAGTCTGGGGATGTTGTAACTAGTAGTGTTTAGGGGAGGGCAGTTCAATTAGGTCTGGGGGGAGGGAGCGAGTGGTTGCCACCGGGCAGAAGGGCCCATTTGGAACCATTAGAAATTGTTATGTTATATGTTGAACACATACCTTTCGTACTTAACTTAATATCAACTCTTTTCCTTACCCCAACACACTACAAAAATTGTTTGTTTAGGGCTCTTTTATCATAAATACAAAGCAGTTCTCATGTAGGCCGACTGGTATATGACTATGAGAGAATAGCACACGCGAACAACAGCAACCACATATATAGCCTAAGTTAAAATAAATATCATTTTTGATTGCGCCATCTGTTGGTCACATAGTCCTAGCACTCTATAGGCCTAGACGATTTCGTAAACCATCAGCGCACAATGTTGCGCGCATTGCATGCTGGGAATCGTGTTGCTCTTACAGCCACCTAGACGGCAAACTTTTTTATAAAAAAAAAAACTCTGGACAGAAGGCTGTGTTTTCCTGAATGTAAACAATGATTGCCGGCTTCTGTTGAAAATGTAAGATTTAGTTGGCAGTGCTTACAACACACTACCCAGAATTTCTTGCGGAGTTCGGGCATGCGCAGAGACTTTACGAAATCATCTATTGGCCTGGAACATATTCGCTCCCCCGGATGAAAACGAGGCTAAATAGGTCTAATTTATTTTTCCTTCTCCGATACCAGAACTTTTTTTATTAACATTGTTCTCCGCAAGCAGCTACGGGTGTCAAGTCAAATAAATAAATGGGTATAAGTGCTAATTTGAGGGAAGTGTTATTATTTTGCATTAATTGACGATTTTCCTTTTTCTAACTGAATTCATATTATTATGTATTTAGGGGCCTACTTGGTTTTTGGCCACGGAAAGTAGTTTCTGAATCCCTTTTAGTTTGCTTGAATCGGTCGTTTTGGTACTAGCATTGATGGTAGGCCTACTAGTTCAGTTGGTGTGGTCCAACTTTTCAACTGTTTTTTTTTTTTTCAAAGAAAAACAATAAAAAACAATTTCAAATGAGAAATAAATGAAGAAGAAGGAACTCATTATTTACGATTTATTTATATTAATCGGTAATCACTCTGAAAATATAGGCCTACCAATTAATAATTATATAGAATAATGAACATAAGATTGAACACAAACACTCGCTCATTTCACTGTCATTGGTTCGCCATGTTTGCTATTTACGTCTTGATTTTACTTCTAGAAATATTTTTTTCCGGACAAATTGCATAATTGGCCTTACGTTATTGCATTGGTAGGCCCCACATCATAAACATTTATTTGGGACTCTGCTAGTTTGACAAAATCAATTTTTTTTGTTTTTTAAGGTCAATTACCCTATGCAATTTGTCTGGAAATAAAACTTTACTTTATTATCTGCAGTACAAACGGGAAATGTGTCGGCGACACTGGACAAAGAAACGAGTAGATGTGTGCACTGAAAGTGCAAGGCTTTAATTACCGTGGGTCATTAGTGGAATCAAACTGCGCTCTTAAAACTGGTCAATCCCACTGAGAGTTGGGGGTAATATCCTTAAAAATCAATACACTGTGTGATCTCTAGAGCTTTGAGTAGGCCCCATAATTAATGTATTGATTGTAGGGTCTAAGCTAACAATGCATCCCCAAGAGTAGGCAAGACACCACTGGGATGGAAGGAAGGCTAAATTTATTATTATTGTATTCACAGCCCAAAATATAAGTTTTTTTAAATTTATTTTTACAGGAACGAGGCTTGGCAACGGTAATGGAGGGAATGTTAGCTAAACTGTAGGCCTAATGGGAAGCTATTGACAGACTATTGTAGAGCCGTAACGACTGCACAAGATCTTAGAAAACACTTTCAGTCCTTACGAGCGCCCACCAAATAAGTGAATGTGTTACGCAATGAGCTATTTTTATCTTGTTAGTTGTTCTTAGGCGGGGGATCAACTTATTGTCCTAATTGTTTCTTGCAAAATCAACCACGAACATTTCAAATTTAGGTCCTATGTGAAGAATGCAAATGGAAGGCTACCCACTGGGGCTGGGACGAGTCGTTTCACAACTTATTTCATAGTTAAGAGCATAGGCCTACCTATAGACATGCGTTTTTAACAAAGTCCCATTCGCTCGGCTGACTTAGGTCCTACACCAGATATGATTGCAATTTTGGGCAGCTGTTACAGAAGCAGAAATGAAGGGCTCTACTGTAATTCTTTCCTAATTTGTTTTCAAATAGTTTTTTAAAAATTAATTGATTTTCATGCCTTTACTCTGCCCGGAAGAGCTTCTGTTACCAGCACTTAACTCGTAGTAGGCCTACGCCTATAATATTTCTAAGTTTCAAGTCGACAATTCAACCAATGTCGCTTTGTGATACACTCAAGTCAGTAATTCCCCTGGAATGCCCTGGATTCAACATAAGCTTACTAATAAGTAATAATAGGCCTAGGCTATTGCCTAACCCAGCCCTAGAGCTTACACTCAAAATAGTAATTTTGAATCAAATACAATTCATTAAAAAAATTTAAAAGGCTTCATTCCTGGGCTATTGCCGAGCCAGCACCAGAACTATGACCAATCAGTGAACTAGGGCCTAAACCCTAGCTAGATAGGTCGGTGCACAATTTGCAAAGTAACAAGAGTCGCTAACGTGAAGACGGTAACGTTAAGGGCTTCGAACGATGCATAATAGCCCATGAAGCAGTGTAAAAAAATAGGCAAACAAACATCAAAGTCTTCCTGAAATTGTGCAAAGGGTAGGCAATTGTGCATCGACCTCAAAGTGCTGCGCCCAATTGGCATAGCATAAGCGACAAACTTAGTGCAACACAAGGAAAAGGCGTGCACGATTGTCGTTACTGTGGCGTAAAGAAACTGCAAGGCTCAGAAGGCTCGTGATCAGCTGACTGCACGCAGACTAATTGCGCGGGCAGTGTTGCCGTAGAGATGAGGATACTGCCTGATATAGGCCTATAGGGTCCTTCCATTTAGATTCACCAGATGAGTGTTGCATCATGATTTTTAATTTTTTTCAAATTTTGCATGTTGATCTTGATACCTAGGCCTATATGTATTAAGATTACAAATCCAAGTTTCTAGATTTTTGGGATGCACCATTCACATATTTTAGGCATCTAAGTGTCGCTCCGCGTAGCGTTATTTGCTTTCGTAGCTAGTAGCGGTAAATGAAATAGGTTGAGAACCGTTTGAGATATCAAAATGAAGTAAGACAATATTTCTTACTAAAATGACGATCTTTCATTATCATCAATCAAAATGCTTACCACATAGAAATGTTCACATTAAAATACTGCAAACAAAAAAAAATAAGAATATCATAAAAAAAGCTTTGCTGGAAAAAGAATAGGCTATAGTTTCTTTTAAGCGTTTGAACAATGCGACAAGGGTTGAAAGGCTGACAAGTTGAAGACCGGCTCGTGCAAATTGGCCCTAGCGCGGGGGTTGGGGGGGGGGGGGACAAGGATCCAACTTCCTGGATCAGAGATCAGTGATCTTTTATTTACTTCAAAATATAGTAATGCGATTCGCTAACGGAACAATATATTACGTGTTGCATTCCAGGTTCGAATCCTAGCTTGGGCAAGGATGTCGTGTTTATGATCTTCGTGTACGAATATATGAAATACGAATATAATTTTAGGGTACTCGTGAGGTTCTAATTCGAGACTCTAAATCGTTGGATCGATACCGCTATCGGCAATCCCGACTGAAGTATTTTTCCGATGATTTTCCCAGTCGTGAGCACCCCTCGCAAGTTCCTTACAAACTATATCTACATATCGTTCTAGTTTTCCATCTAAAGAGGTGCCAATCAGGAAAGAAGGAAGGTAATCATATTGCTCAGTGCCGTGCATTCGCGTGGGATTGGTCATAATATACCTAGACCATTGCCAACATTCCTTGATCTATTGACATAAGGATAGGCGAGAATACAATCGCATTACAAACACTAGTAAATTGTTTGATCCCTCTTTATTGACACATCAAGTAGTGGTTTAGTTATAAAATTTAGATAATAGTCAAAGCAATTATCCAATCACAAATGCATGCATTGTCTGCTGTATAATAGTCTATATGAAACATTGAAACTAGAATAAACCATCAACACAAAAATAATTAATTCCATTATAGTTGTTCATTTAGAATGTAGATAAAGAGTTTTATGAAATATGTGTAACGATTACAGTTATACATAATACATTGTGTAATCTCTCTCTGAAGTCACAATGAAGTGAAATATTCACAGATATGACGCCGAATAGAACCGTTCCCAAGTTGTAATATACAACAATGTATCACCCCAACCAATATTCCTTTCATAACACAAAATAAAAATCGAAGTATCCTTTCCTTCCTGTGATTCAGAATGCTTTCTAACACGAAATAAATAAATAAATCTTTGTGACCTTTCTTCTAAAAAGATGCTCTATTATCTGTCCTATCTTCGTCTAAGTGCGAGATGTGTAGGTTACACAAAAACACTAAAAAAATAGGATAATTGAGGGTCTGCTGCGAGCACCGAGGCATATCTTCCGAGAAACGGAATCCAATGTGGCCATTCTGTGACACTTTTATCAAATATCGTAACTCGAAACACTTAGGCAATTAGTTGAAACATTTCGCAGATGACATTTCTAGCATAATTATTCAATGTCGTATATTCGATCCAAAGAGCCACTCAATACTCATTACAGCCGGTGGAGGTAGGCCTATATACTGTAGCCATGATCATTGATCACCACGTAGACACGTTTTGTCTCTATTGCTCTCGATTTCTCGCTCATTCTATCTTTATTCGCCATTCTTTTCCGTGTAATATTGCGTCAACTATTCTTTGTAAGCAACGCCCCCCCCTCCCCCATCACCTCACCATCAATAATAGATTTATAATTTAATATGTTTTTATTCCTTTTGTGTTTATTTCAAGTTATAATATGAATTGTGTAACTAATTGGTGGTTCATGTGGATGCCGATTGATACAATATACAGCTATTTGGATGAGCGAAGCGAAGACTTCAATTTCACTGACCCCCAAAAAATTTAGCTCGGGTGTTTTTTTTTGTTTGTTTGTTTTTCTGTCTGTTAACTCTCTACCAGGCAAACGGCATATCCGATCTTGATGAAAATTTGACAGGACCTTAGAAATCTCTGAACTTAGAGGTGTATTGTTTTTGGGTACAATCGAAGAAATATTTCTCATGAATATCGTACTTTTACGATTTTTTTCGATTTTTAGTGCGATATTTTCGTGACATTTGGGTTAATTCTGACCAAACGGGTGGGGCTACAACGTTCATATTATACATGGACATTAAGGTTATGGTGATGTAGTACCTTTTGAAAGAAAAAGTTGAAAAAGTTAGCCATAATCCATAGAAATAAAGCTTTTAATATAAGTTTTTTGATTTTTTGTGCGATATTTTCGTGCCATTTGGGCCAATTCTGACCAAACTGGTGGGGCTACAACGTTCATATTATACATGGACATTAAGGTTATGGTGATGTAGTACCTTTTAAAAGAAAAAGTTTAAATAGTTAGCCAAAATCTATAGAAATAAAGCTTTTAATATAAGTTTTTTACGGAAAATAATACCAATTGACAGGTAACAAAAGAAACTTGACAACAATCAGCTACAATGCGTATTGCGTAGGCAGCAAAACAAAGAACTTGCAAAAGTAAAGATATCCCATGCAAACTAAACATTTTTAAAAGCTCATCCATCAACGCGGCGGGACTTTAGCGTTTTCCTAGTGTAAAAAAAACGAACAAAATCATTAGCGTGGGTGAATTGATTTTATCTGAATATAACGGTTGCACTAATGTGTCTGCGTTGCGAGAATTATCGTAGTCTGTAGTTGTGTTGAGAAAGCCAACAGGCCAGTCAGCCACCAACGTGCCTGCAAGGGGGGTTGACAATTGCAAAGGCCCGAACTGCATCCAAAGCTGGCAATTTTTTTTTAGAAATAAATGATAACGTAATTGACAGAGGGAGTGCAGACAAATACGCAATAAATAACGGGACAGACTGACAGGAGTAAGTTCAGAATGCAACTCTTGTCTCTGACCGGCGGAGATAACGTCGGGGCCCGGCATAATATGGTCGCGACCTGGTGGTTGAGAAACACTAACGTATAATTAACAAAGAAGAGTAATTATTTATTATAATTATAAAAAATATATTTGATACTCTCACATTTTGGCAACGATGCTAATCGAGACAAGGAGAGTAAATTATATTATACAAGAAAATAAAAAAACCACAACATAGGCCTAATACCCATGGTCAAACCAGAATTCAAACCTGGATCTCAGGAACCGCGATTTACCACACCAACCCATCACCAGTGTTGTGACTTATATAGATAAAAATCATCTACACAAGCAAAATTATTGGGAATAACAATAGATAACAACTTAACCTGGCATGCCCACATCAACACCCTAATACCAAAACTCAGCTCAGCTTGTTTTGCAATTAAGAGCATCAAACAAATAAGCAACATATCAACTGCTAAAATATGTTACTTTTCTCTATTTGAATCGCACTTGAGATATGGAATCGAATTTTGGGGAATATCGACTCATATCGACAAGGTATTCATCACGCAAAAACGAGCAATCAGGGCATTATGTACCCTTAAGCCGACGGAGCATTGCAAACCCTACTTTATTACACTAAACATTCTTACAGTTACATGCCTTTACATTCTCAAGTCAATTTTAGTCATAAGAAAAAACATCCACACTCTCACAGTCAACAGTGGCATACACACCCACAACACAAGGAACAAAAATAACCTCCATCTTAACCAATATCGTACAAACCTAGGTCAAAAAAACTCTGATTATTTGAATAAAACTCTATTCAATAAACTCCCCCAATCAATAAAAAACATAACAGAACACATCAAATTCAAAAATGAACTAACTAAATTCCTAATACAAAAGGCATACTACAGCATAAAAGACTTTATGACAGACAGAACTACCTAAAAATTGCTATATTTTATTATTAGTAGGAGGTACCATATAATAGGCTATAGGCCTATACTATTTTGTAAAATACCTATATTATATTATATTAATACTTATGTAACAACTAGTCTATGTTTAGCAAAAATGGACTACACGGTGAAAACTGTTATAAACTTTAACTGTACTTTGTATTGTTATTTGTTGTCCAAATAAATAAATAAATAAATAAATAAATAAATAAATAAATAAATCCTTTAGGCCTATCTATTATCTTATCTAGAAAAGTTTTTGTTGTTATCGTTTTCTATTAGGCCTACCTAAATAAAATAAAGTTTATCTTATCTGAACTTTTTAAGCTTTAAGTATATTTTTTTCGATAAATTAATAAACAATAGGCCTAATGTAGACAAAAATAATAACCAATCACTTTTAAATGAAAACTACTTCTACAGTTGTAATGTGCGTGCCGGGGTAATGTCAACTTGTTTAGTCTGATAAATATTACGATTGACAAGAAAACTGTTGTTGGGGTGGGGGGGGAACAAAAACGTAAATCTCAATAATTATTATCTTTTATCTAAATAAATTTATCTACATAATTATTTTTAATCTTTTATCTAGATAATTTTCTACATTTTTCTTTTATCTAAAGCAGATATTTTTTTTGAGAATTATCTTTATCTAGATAAAAAATAAATTATCTAGTCACAACACTGTCCACCACTGCCAATAAGACATGTGGAATACTTGTTGCGACTAAGAACTCGAGCAGCGTTGAAAGGATTTTCAGTTCCACAACCAGATCAATGAGGCGAAATGGTATTTCAAGATGTTACTTGGCCTGAGGCTTTGTAACCAGTAGTGATCGAAAATTTCATGAAATTTTTTTTTTTTAAATTTTCATGAAATATTTCACGAAATATTGAAATATTGTGAAATATTGATATTTTATAAATGAATGATAATTTACATGTTTTAAAAATATTATTGAGTAATCATATTATGTATTTATTTTTTATTTACCAACAATGAAAGTTGACAATAGTACTTAAGGGTGTAGTATAGGGCCTACATATAGTCAGTACTACTAGTACCGAGTACGTAGTAGAACTAGAAGCATACGCCCCAACTCCCTACGCAAAAGGCATTATGCAGATGCTGGTAGATGGGTGGATGGTGGTTGTTTATCCCTTTATAGGACAGTATTTAGCAACCCAAAATTTTGCTTTCTACTTCAGCAATTTAAATTTTGTGATTTTTTAAAAGAATTTTAGATTTTTTTCCCTTGATGTTTTAGGAACAAAATGCTGATTTTGAATTCCAAATTGACATCAAAGTTGAAAAAAAAAATCAAAATTTGATTTGATTTTAAAAAAATTAGATTTTTTAGGGCCTAAATTTTCCATTTTTTTATTTTTACATGTTCAAATTTAATCAAATCTTATCTACTGAAATGTCCGGGACATCCCGGAAATTTGAAGTTTTCTGTGTTTTTATACACAATTTTATTTGTGAACCATTATAAAAATCCTTGTTATCATTGTAATTTAGTGGGAAAAAATTCTATTAATTCAGAACAAAATAAAGCAGCTTTTTACCCAGGCTAAAAGTATGCAGAACTGGCCAATTTAATGGTGTAGATTTTGAAATGTGGTGGTACATATGTGTACCAATAACCAATAAAGGGTTGCTATCTATCCTGATGTAGGCCTATTAAATGAGTTGAGTTGCTTGTAAGACTCAGTTGCCTTGCTCCCTCGCATAACAACCGACAACCATGAATAAAAATTATAAAGAACTGAATGTATATATATATAGGCCTACATAGGCCTAGGCCCCATGTAAACAAAAAATAATTATAGTTAGTAGGTAGTAGTAGTAGGCCCTACTGTAGAACAATGGTGATTCTAGTCTGTCACTGTGCACATGCATCCGCATCTGTATCGGACATCGGAAATAAACAAGCACAATTCTGAGTGATCTGACTTGACGTGAGTCCGAAGACACACAACACACACACACAACTTCCACTTCTATTTAGGATCATTTTGGCATTATTTACAGCTTTTGTAGTAGGTAGCTATCCGACCAATTCACATTCATTTTTTTACCGGGTAATAGGCAGGATTGCAAACTTCTTCTTTATATAATGTTGTGGCCTTCATCTATGATGCAGTATTGATGCAAGCCAGCACATAGTATCAAAGTGTGCTAGGCATGGTTCAAAATACAATTTTAAACTAAACACAACATAATTGTTAAATAATATTTATAAAAATGAATCTTTCAACTTTTTGTGAAATATTTCAATGGTACGTGAAATATTTCACGTTGAAACTTTCAAATTGAAATATTTCAAGTGAAATATTTCACTCTTCGATCACTAGTAACCAGTCTGTCGCCGTGTCGATATTGTGTCGCGAAGAAGGGTAGATGGGTAGGCGCATCCACTGCTTGATCCAGCCCCCAATTCCACGAGAATAAGACGTTCATCAAAACCCCTACAGAGGACATCACTATCGGTGCAAAATTAATCAATCATTAGTCACCTCACTGTCACGTCAATTATACGTTTTTTGTACTCCGCTTTCGAATACTGGCTGTAAAGAATGAAAGTAAGAACAAGGTTGAATAAAAAATTATAATTTATGATTCCTTAGAGTTGCGATGTTCTAATTATAACATTTTCAAATATATAAACCAACGTAGTAAATCTGGCATCTGTTTATTGCATGTAACAAAAAAAATTACTAACATTGAAGAAATAGTTTAGACACTACGAGGATTCTAGTAAGACACTGCATATGCAGGGGGGTATTTCGCCCTTAAAGGTATGTAGGGCCTACTCATAGTTTTTACTCACAAAAAATTATTTTGTTGTTGTCACCCCTTCCATATAAAAATATTTATTTAAAGTAGCAAAAAAGCAAAATGCGGAGTCAATATTTGGCTGCCTCGTAATGCAAGAAAAATTAAAGTTGTTCAAAATTGAAGTGATGTTAATGACAAATTGTCATTTTAGTAAGAAACATTGTCTCACTTCATTTTGATATCTCAAACGGTTCTCAACCTATTTCATTTACCGCTTCTCGCTACGAAAGCAAATAACGCTACGCGGAGCGACACTCAAATGCCTAAAATATGTGAACGGTTCATCCCAAAAATCTAGAAACTTGGATTTGAAATCTTATTACACATATAGGGCCTAGGTATCAACATGCAAAATTTGAAAAAAAAAAAAATCATGATGCAACAACTTGTTTTTAAATCTGGTGAATCTAAATGGAATTACGCCCTATGATTAACGGCACATCACTAGACGACGTTTCAATTTAGTAGGTACCTACTCAACAATGTCTTCTGGGAATTTATCCATCTCCATGATTAATTTAACACAAACCAAACACCAATAGTTGTGAATTTGATTTAACTGAAAATAGACGTTTGTATTGAGTCGTGTTATTCCTGATTTCCTACTGGTCAATCATAACTAAACACAAGCGAAAGCGTAAGAAATATAAAATATAACCAATAACCATCTCTTGTGCTGAGCTTCCGCGCCTACGCTATCCTTACGTGAATTGAGTGTTCAAGCAGCCAGGTGCACTTGTTTATATTTCTTAAGCTTGCAAATTGTGCTGTGCTTGCTATGCCAATTGTGTGCAGGCAGCACTTAAGGGTCGGTCTACAACAGTCCGACAGTGGGAATATTGGCTGATTTAACATTGCTCTGTAACAGTAGGCGTTGGGACAACGGAAAGCTAAATTGCCAGGCCGTTGAAGAGCGTATGGTTGCGAGATTTGTGTTTTCCTGGTTGGCACAATAAGTAAAACTCTTCCCCGTGTAGGCCGCCTAATGGCCTATATTGATACGCTGGAAGCTTGGATTGGTCGGGTTCTCAACGAGATCAATGATGTAGGCCTACATTGTAACAAGGCCTAGTTTATGTTGGGAACAAAATGAAATCATAATTAATTTCACACAAAACTCCGAAATACACCATTTGACGTGAAAAACAAAAACAAACAAAACGTTTAACGTTTCTATTTTAAATATTTAAAGGACTTTCAACCGAAAAGGAGTTTTGCCAAAAGTAAGGTAATTATGCCGTATAGCGCCTCACGCGAAAATCACCATAATTTTCACCCAAAAAGACATTGAAAAGCATTATTATGTTAACTTTATCCATTTATTACTGTTTTTGGTGTAAAAGGTGAGTATCATCCAATTTTTATGTTATTTCATTGTGTTTATGTGTTGTTGTACCCCTATAATACATCAGTACCCCGCTTCCAATCAATCAATCAAGTCAATTGTTATTGTAGGTGCGGCTGCCCACTTATGTAAGACTAGCTGGGGTCCAGGGGCGAAGCCCCGGTGGGGGTTGGGGGGCTTTGCCCCCCATTAAAGACAAGAAAATAATAAATTATCGGTACAGAAAAGTAACGGAAAGAATTTCGGGTGTTTTATTGTCTAAAGTGTTCTCAGTTTATGTTTCAACAGTCGGTACATGGCTTGTGTGTGTTTACATTAAAATGGCTGCTCAGTGCAGCTACTGTCACTACGTAGGCCTAGTCATATTTAAGAGGTTAGTACTTTGTAAATGCTTTTGAAAATAAATTTCGTTTATTGTAAATCGTGATTTCATTATTGATTATGTGATTCACAGTGAAAATTGTGTTTTTGGGTGAAAATTATGGTGATTTTTGCGTGAGGCGCTATACGGCATAATTAGGCCTACCAAAAGTAAAAAAAGGGGGCGATTGGTCGCGCCCAACTTACGATTTACAGTGAATATTTACATCAAGTGATGGGATCAGCTATGCAGTTCTCGACCATCACCTATTCTCGACCACCCTAACACGCGCGCCTGGGTCGATTTCCGATTTTGATGATTTTCGGCAAAGTTTAATAGGTCCTATAGGATTTGCCGCGGTCGAGAATACCCTATAGGTTAGGCCTAGGCCTACACCTAGGAGTAAAGCCTAAGCCCTAGGTAGGTCGAGAATTGAATCGATACAGACTTCGATTGTTAGTTGATTCGACCAAAAGTATAGGAAAATATTTATCTACGTTTTTGTAGGCCTAGCCTAGGCCTATGCCCTAGGCCTACACTACCCTGAACAGCCTCATTCGCCGAAACGTTTCGAGACCTTCCCCAACTATGTCGGAGATACAATGACTGAAATACAGTAAAACACTGGACAAAATATTATTGGTTATGGCAACCCTCAAATATTCCACTCGCCAGCTCGCCATTGGCGAGTACAGAATTCCGTTTGGCGAGTACAGAAAAAATTGCAAACTTACATGTTTTACTTGCAGCTATAACTACAATGACGGCGATGAAACCTCACTTTCCAAACTTCAAACATCAATTCATGGCACTTTAAAATACGGCCATTCCATAGTTGCGGGTGTGACACATTACACACTTACAATACCTGCCAAGTGTTTATAAATTACAAATTGAAACTCAAGACATTGTATACATTCATTGTTGCCATAAGATGTACAAATACACCAAATTTCAAACTTTCTGAGACTTTAAGAAATCAGTAAATAAAAATTAAAACAGGTGTTGCGGGTGTGACACTTTTTGCCACTGTATTTACACCCTTACATGAACATGTGCAAAAGTCTGTGAATATAGGACCCCTTGGATAGGCAACTAATTTTTTCCTAAACCATTATAGAATACCCTTAAAATAAAATATAAGGAATAGTGGCTCAAATAATTTAAAAGACGATTTATGATGGTTTGAAGATGTTGCGGGTGTGACAAGGAATTGTTGCGGGTGTGACGTAGTGCACAAAATATAACATTAAATACGAGTTTTTGTATGTAGATTATAATTTGGTTGGCTGTTTTCTTACATACTTCATGAATACTCAATACTAAAATGTAAGTTAACAAATATGCATGCTAAATATGATATTTAAAAAAGGTAGCCTATTATAAAATAAAGTGTTGCATTGTAATTTTTTTAATGAAATATGGGTCCTTGTCACTGATTATTTTTTGTTTAAACTTTGAAGTAGGGGCTAATAGCATAACATGAGGATTAACTAATAATGTCTTACTATTTATAATTAATGTAGCTTTATCATTATTCATGCATGCCTAATCACTGACGAACTTAATTGCCCATGATTGTTGTGAAGTATATATTGGAGGAGCTACGTCTTCTTGATAACGTCTTTGTTCTCTCATGACGTATTCACAATATCGGGCCATACCCAATAGTTGCCACTAGGATGCATGCATATACTTTAGCCCAAGGGTTACTTCAATGGTTTCATCATCAAATGCTACGATTTCAGCATAATACTGCTTGTCGGTATTTTTACCCATTTACCGCAAGTGAAACGAGGACAAAATCACCGACGTTAATATCTAGGGCAGGATTGTTGAAGGAAGCGCAGACATCCGAAAAAATAATCACTTTTGTTAACTTAGGAAACTCTACTTTTAGTTCAGCAAAAATCTTTTTGAGGAATGCCCACACTGCATGTTTGTTATGTGTCGAGTATCACTTTCAACCGCGAAGGACCTCTTAACGTCATCTTTTAATCAAGTGCAGGCTATAAAAACAGTCATTTGATCATGACTCCAATGAGCGCTCTGAATCTCGTCTTGAATGATTGCCGAAAAATTTTCAGCAAAGTCGACTTGAAGTACAAATTCGTTTTCCGGTACCTACCTAATCTCTCTTTTGCATTTTCAAAATACGTTGACTGCGTGCGTTATATGTGCATTACTTAAGCTACCTAAACTAGGTAGGCCTAATGGGCAATTTTTTTTTTACCTATTTGACTGTAGCCCTGGCATTATCATGCAATTCAATAATCATGTCACACCCGCAACATAACTCTGCGTCACACCCGCAACACAATTTCAACCAATTCTAGTCAGTGCATCTCAGTTTTCTCTGTTGGATATGATAAGTTATATAACCAAACCTTAAAATAAAGTACTCTCCAACTTTTGTTAGCCATAACCTTAACACTATCATAGTTTATTGTAGTTTTGTGTTGCGGGTGTGACATGTATTCATAACATCTTTAATGATACAAGATTTAAGTAAAACTTACTTTGTGTTCAGTTTTTCCAACTAAAATACTTCACAACATCATTAAGTGTTGATATACAAAAGAAAGAACTTCACACAGCTGACCTAAAAGAAATTGGAGGGCTTACAATTAAGGGGATGTGGCACTAAAATAAAACAATAACTTTACACCAACTTTGAAGCACTGTAAAACACATAATTTACTACCCACAAAGAAAGCAAAGACATTTTGAAATTCAGTGGAGTTTTGACTTTAATTTTGACCCATCAATAAACTATTGGGTAAATATTATTTTTCACTTGTCAGGCTCACTTTGCTATGGAATGGCCGCTAAGTACGACAAAAATCGTCCAGTTCTTGTTTATGTTTGTAACTAGAAACCATCTGGCACCTTTGTCGGCAATAGATTGACGAGATGCTGGCGCTGGAGGGGGGGGGGGGGGGGGGCCGCGGCGGCTTGAGAATGCCTGGAGCGGCGAGGGCGACGTAAGTGGGTCGGAAATGTCTTGTATCTTTAGTTTCAAATTAGATTTTCCTTGGGACTGTTTTCCACACCCTAAAACCTGACTTTCATGATATATGCATCCTGTGTCCACCACCCACCAGAGGCCTTCTGTCAACTGAAGACTCAGTTGTAGCATTGGTTCGGTAATGGTAAGACGTATTTTAGCGCGATGAAGCAGTCATCATTGACTACTTTTTTCTGTTCTAAAGGTCGCGATAAATTACCGAAAAAATTAAGTGCCGACAATAGTGTTCATAGCGTGAATGTTGTACCTGCAACTGCAAGTAAAGTTACATTGAAACACGGCGCCGTTTCAGTGACGGGCGGTAATAGTGGAACTACGTGTGCCGAAAAAGTAAGTCGCGATAAACATATATGTGACAATGAAACTCGTGATAGTAATAATATAATGTGACAATGAAACTCGTGATAATATAATATGTGACAGTGAATCTCGTGATACTATAATTTGTGACAATGTTGAAACTAATACAACGCCAGCTACTGCCACTGTCAACAAAAGAGTTCAAGTACAACGAGCATTTAAAGTGAACTGGATGCGAGACTTTTTCGTGGCTGAGTTACGATGAACAATCGCAGCGCGCGTCATGTTTAATATGTTCAAAATATGAAAAATGTTCTGAAGAAAAGTGGGTGACTGGGTTTAGTGGGAATTTCAAGAAAGAAACGTTTTCTTGGCATTCTAAAAGTAAGGCGCACATTGAAAATCTCAAGCGCAATGAAGTACAACAAGATCCTGCGAGTGCTCCCTTAGCAAAGTGTGTTAAAAAATGGACGATGACATGTTCAAGCACCTTCATCATCTGTTTGACATTTGTTATTTTTTATGTGTTAATGAGAAACCGTTCACCGATTTTCCCCTTCAAGTACAATTAGCTCGGAAGTTACAAGTAAAGTTAAGCGACCAGTATGTAAACGACATGATGTGTCATTCATTCATGACGTATATTGCCGCGGATCTACGCGATACAGTAGTTGACCGCGTGAAACGTTCGCCGTACATTAGTGTACTCATAGACGGTTCAACTGACAGGTCGGGAGAAGACAATGCCGATGTTTACGTCCGTTATTTGAGTGAAGGTGATATCAAAGAAGATCTTTTAGGACTAGTCAATCTTGATAGTGGGACATCATTGTCCTATTATAATGCACTGAAGGGACTACTTGATGCAACTGAAATTAATTGGCGGCAACCTAACTTTCTCGTAAGTCTAGGGACAGATGGCGCATCAGAAATGGTAGGCCAGAAAATCAGGTATTATAGCATTGATAAAAAATGATATCGCTCACTGCGTAAGCATACACTGTGTGGATCATAGGCTACAATTGGCTATTTTAGACGCCTCCAAACAAGTCCCCGTATTTAACAGATTTTGATAAGACTGTTAAAAACACTGTGCATTTTTATAGAGGTTCGGCCAAGCGTACAGGAAGCTTAAAGAAGACGGCAGCCCTTTTAGAATCCGAGTTTATTAAACTAAGAGAAATACATACAGTTCGGTGGCTAATAAGCAAAACAGGCGCTCTAAAGGCAATCATGAGAAACTTGGTTCCTCTCATTGTCAATCTCGAACAATACGCTTCCGACACATCCGTTGATGGGAGTGGCATGGCCAGGGGGATCGTACGTGATTTAAAAACATTCAAATTCGTAAAATCCCTTCATTTTCTTATTGACATTTACAATGAACTTGAGCCGCTGTGTAAAATTGTTCAAAGAAAGACATTGTGCTATCGCAAATAAAACGTCAAATTCAACTATCTGTCAATACACTTCAGTCCTACATTGGAAATGAAGGAATAAATGTGAAGGCGTTTCTGCAAAAAGTTGACACAAATGGCCGTTATGAGGGAATCAACCTTAAAAATGTAACTCAGGGCGAAATACAGTACCAAGCTTTCCGTCAGTCAATCCTAAAAAATACTTGCCACTACCTTCAAGAAAGGCTAGAGTCCACAAACAACATAGTTGGTATGAACTGTCACGTACTAGACCCCATGAACCAACCCACTTCAGAAGGCCAAGATCACTTGCTAGTCGACTACGGCAACAAGGAGATAGTGGCGCTTGCTTATCATTTCGGCGTTAAAAAGCGGAATTGATAGTGACCAGCAAACAACCGAACTCATTTCAGAATGGATCGAGTTTAAATACATACTCCGCGGGCACAGTCAAACCTTAGAGATAAAAGGCTATCTAAAAAAACTTGATCAATTCCCCTCTCGCTTTGCTGTTGTTACGAAAAGTAATTCAAGCAACCGCGTGTGTAGCCGTGTCAACAAGCTCGTGTGAACGGGGATTTAGCTATGTGAATCGCATAAAGAATAAGCAGCGAATGTCATTGGACAATAAAACATTGGGATGCTTACTGCAAATTGCAGTAAATGGACCCCCAATTGCTGAATACAATCCTAGTAAGGTGATTGATGCCTGGTATTTCACATCGCCTGGTCAAAGGCATGTAGCTGGTCACAGCCGAAAACGCAAGTCATTTGACAGTGACAGTGAAAGGGGCGGGCGTTCGTAAGAGACCGTCCGTCACCACACCCCACCCCTCCCGCCCGTGGCGTTGTAGTAGGCCTAGACAAACAAAAAACTACAAACTAAATCACTATCGGTCGGTAGGCCTACAACGTTTTTTCTTCCACGATGCAAAATGTTTGATTGTTCGTGTGTTCATTAGGCTATTGTATAACTACGTGAATATCGGCGCAAATAAACAAAAGTGAAATATGAACAAAGTAACGACGTATTTAGGTTAGATTAAATTGTACATACTAAGTGAATATCGGCGCAAATAAACATTTAAGTGAAATATGAACAAAGTAACGACGTGTTTAGGCTAGATTAAATTGTACATCGGCGCAAATAAACATTTTCTGTGAAATTATAAACAAGTAACGACGTGCTTCGTTAAGCCGAAACAGCCGATCACATCCCTACTTTGACGCGGACGGAGGTCATGGTCATCGGAGGTCGGACCGTCGGAGGATCGACGTAATGCCAGGTAGGCCTAATCAAGTTATCAATGTAACATTGGCTTTCTTTATCACACTTATTTGCAATGAACTTTAGCCTTAAAAATGCGTTTCAGGCTATTAAATATGATATTAAGTCGAAAAAATTTTTCGCCTTCGCCGAATTTTGCCTCCGGCGGCTGGGGCTTCGCCCCAGACCCCAGCTGCCCCACGAAAGTACTTGGCGAGCGAAAATTCGCGTTGGCGAGTGCGACTTACACAGAATTTTTGAGGGTTTGGGGTTATGGTCGAAAGGTGGTCGAGAACTGCATAGCAGTCTACCCTAACATAGGCTAACATGAGGATCCAAAATACGAATATAGGCGCTAGGCCTAGGCCTAGCCTATACTCCGAAAACCTTCAGCCCTAGCTAGCCCAAGCCCTAGCCTTAAGTTACACACAAAGTTAGGCTTTGGGGCCTAGGCCCCTACAACTGCCCGGCCTAGGCTAGGCTAGCTAGGCCTAGGCGACAGGTTATACTATACTAGGCCCTAGCTACCATCTTTGGCCTAGCTAGACTAGGCTGGGGTAGGCTAGGCCTAGGCCTAGCCTACACCTAGGCCCAACGAACGCATTGAATACCTAGCTAGGCCTAGGCCAGCCTAGGGCCTAGGCCGTTTTATTGCATAAATCTTTCAGTCATAGAAAATTAATGTTATCATTCACAAGGATAGCGTCAAAAAGCTGAGTGATACACTAAACAATTAGGTTTCGACCTGCTGAAAGTCTAAACCAAGCCCTAGTTTAATGTGAGCCACAGGCAAACAAAATTCAAAATGCTTTCAAAAGGTTCGTTAATTTACACTAAATTAACAACTTACAGTTTGCGTAGCTTCTACTTCTACTGTAAAAGTTTGTTGTTGTAAATTCTTGAGTGTGATAAGCATTTTAAAGCTATATTAATTGAATAATATCCTATTCTTAATTCAGGACTTGTGAGTCGGCGTTATTAGTTTCACAACTTGATGATAATGCACCACTCACACGGTCGCCATTTATATCCTGACATCATGCATCACGTGACCAATACCATTTCCGTTTTCTCTGCGCATTTCCGTGTCGTTGTTGTTGTTGTAGTAGTGGTAGTGAAACGAAAATATCTTATTGAGTCGATAAAGAAGTTTCTAAGGCGGAGCTTCCTTATCTCTTTGTTGATTTGTACATAGATATCTATGGATTTGTACAACGAGGTAGAATAGAATTTATTCTATCGCGTTGGATTTGTATGTCCAGGAAGTACTGTTACCTGACGGCTGATATGTAAATTAATTATATGATAACGGCCTCGTTGTTGTCGCAACTGAGTCGATAAAGATGTTTCTACGTTGGACTTTTGCCTAGGAAGTGCTGTTACCTAGCGGCTAATATATAAACTACGTAATAACATAAGCATTTTAAAGTTGGTAAGCCTCTAAGATAGAAATCGCGCTTATTTTGAATATTTTAAATAGTGCTGGGAACGCACTGGGGCAGTAACACCTGCTATTTTTTTAACAGCGCACACTAGGTATGTTACAGATTATATGCAGTTATGTAATGTGTCTGCAATTTTTTAAGGCTATCTTAATGATACAAAGTATATTTTCTGCTCGCTTTAGACTATTTTTCAGCAACGTTCTTCCCCAAGATCCAAACCATAATAAATTAATGTGAATACAATTTGGAATTTTGTGAATTAATGTGAATGTGAAGCCCTTCGCCAAGCATCTTCCAGTTATACCCCAGCATCTTAATTAATTACAGACACCTGATTTCTATATCCCCACCCCAAAGGAAGGTCACATTGGGCCAACTGATGCGTAGGCCTTACCTACCCAACACAACAGAAGCTATTAGTTTTAAAGTTAGTAGAGTTAAATACAACAGAAGCTATCTACAAAAAACATAGGCCTACTTACCAGTTGGCCATTGAATTATTTCTTTGGTCAATCAAGTAACATCTTCCCACATAGACATGAAAATGCGGTGGGCATGACCTTTAACGACTCCAAATCTGTCGGAGACACTCTTCTACTAGTATCTATGGACTCTTTTAAAACTTTCTTGGTTCGCTAGCAACCAAAGAAACAAGAGTATAGCGTATAGCATAGAAACAAGAGTATAGCGTATAGCATAGATACTCGTAAATAATAATAATAATAAAAAAAAATGTATTTAGAGTCTACCCACAGTGGGGGACTTTAAATCAAAGCGACCAAGCCAACCCTGTAGGCCCCGACGCAATCGACGAGTGAGCGATAACCAACCAAAGATCGATATTTTTTAATTGAGCGAGCGTAGCGAGCGTCTCCACTTGACTCTTATGGCTCGAATGTCTGTTTTTGTTTGTTTTTTTTTTGTTTTTTTTCTGTTACTTCTTCGATACAGGTCGCACCGTTTCTCTGATTGACCTGAAATTTTTCACACATGTACATACCACCTAGGCGGGTTGCTGTATAGTTTTTGAACAAAATCCGATCGTTAGTTATAAAAAATAAAATAAGATATATATATATACCTTATATATATAAAAATAAAAATGTTCCGATCGTTATAAAATTTTGCAGGGTCAATAAGTGCAACATTCTCTCCTATTTTACAAATTTTCAGCTAAATCGATCAAGACCTTAAAGACTTATTGATAATTAATATTTAATTTCTGGATTGTATTAAATATTAATTATTCCACCTATGGGAGGGTTTCCCGACTATCCAAATCGAGAAATAGACTTATTGATTTGTAACATTATGGGAATGTCGTACTCGGGTCGTGTTGCACGTACCGGTGCTCGCTCAACAACGCGACGGGACTTTAGCGTTTTCCTAGTCCTAGTAAATACATTTTTATTTGTCCTAATTCTCCTACTGTTGACTGGTAGTCGTCCTTCCTATTCCTACCTTCTTATCATCCTTCCTTTTGTTTGTTCCTTCACCTTCTTGGTTCCTTTTTTAATCCTTTTTGTTTTAGCTGTCTTGTTCCCTTATCCCATTTGCCATCCCAAAGCTCAATAAGCTTGGCCTCTGCTTCTCTCTTCTCTTCTCTAATTTCCTTTTGTGCTTTTCATTTCCTATTTGCCCTTGTCTGGCCGTTAGCTTGTCCCATCTCACATAAAGGAGCTTGGTCTAGTCTTGCCTGCTTCTCTTTAACCCTTTTCTGGATTTCCCTCACTACCCCCCCCCCCCCCCTCCTGGTATGACATTCCACTCCACCACCGTTCTAGCGTTCTAGAACCATTTGGTTCTAGCCAAGGATGAGTTTCTGCCTACGTCCGTTGCCTATGTTCCTCTCTCATATTTCCACATATGATGATCCCCTCTGACAACATAGGTTGCCCTCCTTAGATGGCTATTCATCTCCCCCCATCCAGTCACCCTAAACTTTTCCCCTAATCTGTCGATCCTTCTCCTATCATCCAGCTTCTCCCATCCTAGATCCTGAACCATGCTCGTAACGCTTTCATGAGTCCTTACTAGCTGTCCATTGATCAATAATTTCTCCTTCCACATATTCCCCTTCCTAAGGACCCTTCTTGCAGCTCTTTTATACACTGCCTCAATTTCCTAAATTTCCCCTTTCCTATACGGATCCCATATAGCCCCTGCGTACACTACTACAGGTCTCACCAAAGTTCTATAAGAAATAGTTGTAAAGTGTTTGAATCGTCTAACCCTCGCTTTAAAATTCGCGCTTCAACAGGTAGAGAGATCGCCCCGTTCGAAAAACTCGAACATCGGTCGATGTTCAAAACTTCACAGGTAGCTCATAGGTCGTCAAGTGGATTGATTTTGTTTGTATTCTTTAGGTAATTATGATTAATTCATGATGTAGGCTCTAGTTGTATAATTAGGCATTTATTATAACTGTAATCTAGGTTTATACTTAAATAACTTTTTATGTGTACTAGGGCCTTTGTGTAATGTGACGCTAGGCTAGGCCCTAGGCCTAGGCCTAGCTTAAACCCAAATGCCTAGGCTAGCCTAGCCCTAGGCCTAGGCCCTTAAAAACTCGGTATTTAGAACATTCGATTTGTACACAACAGATAAATTAAACATTATAAATTACAATCACAGTCTGACCAGCCCCCCGCGTCTCCCTTTACGTTCCTCCCATTGGTAAGAAATATGGTACTGGTTCGGCCGGGGAGTGGCCAACTTTTCACCAGCACTTCCACCGAGCCGGACACTCACTTTAAGAACCTTACAAAACCTTTAACGTCGCTATTTTAAAACAAAAAAAAACTTTTAAAACCTTAACTCGCATTTTAAACAAAAAACCTTCAAAACCTTAACACACACAACACAGTTACAAGTGTTTAAAAGTTGGCCCAAATCTCAACCGAACCAGTTCCGAAATATAGGCCTACATGGTGGTAACTCACACTTTCAGAAATTGTTTTATCTTGGAGGCGCGAATAATCTTAGCTGTTAAAGCGCCCGAAAACTAACCAATATTACCTAGCCTAGCCCTAGGCCCTAAGATAGTCGGTAGGCCTACGGTACTTCTTCGGTTGGCATGCCCCAACTTTTTAACAAGAGGAAAAGTAGGCCTAGGTAATTGGGGGGGCGCGTATTTTTTTTCAATAATAATATTGTAAAACATTCGCGCTTCGCGCCCCCCTCCCCCTAGGTAATCTACTTTTCCCCTTGTTAAAAGTTGGACCCGCTCAACTGCAAAAGTACCGAAAAGTTGGGGCATGCGAACCGAAGAAGTACTGGCTAGTCGTCATAGCTAGGCCTCTAGGCCAAAATACACAAAGGCTAGGCCTAGGCTAGAGAACCTGCATCATATTAACTAGGCCTAAGCCCTAGCCCTACGTTAATAGAGAAGCCGCGATTGTATGTTCGTGTGTTAAAATTTATGTCGGCACACCGTCTTTATAATGTAGTGTTCCCACCGTCCAAAAGTATGTAAAGCATCATTGGTAACTAGCCTAATTGTAAGGCGGAAGGTGCAAGGTCTCAATCTTATATAATTTGGAGGTCATCAAATATTCCCTTTTAATAGGTAGGCCTACGTGTTTTGCAATTTCAATATTATCAAAATTAATTTCATTTTTCAACAAGAATGTTTACTTTGACTTCATGCTTGTAAAAGAAAGACCACGGAACACGATGGTACTTTTCGTTTTTTTCTCAACACTATCTTCGGCAGTCGGCTACAGAGATAGATATTTACAGCGCTTGTCAAATATTTGGCCGTCGGCAAGGACGGCAAGAGTGCGCAATGTCTACGTCACTATTAGCGGCTGCGCGCGCATCCACCATTATTATTGTTATTAAATCGTGTGTCGTGTCACTACCTCTCTGCAGTGGCATAGCGCAAACTCCGAGGCCCCCCCCCCCCGCACTAAGCTCTAACGAGCCCCCTACTCGGGGGCGGCAAAATGCCGGGGGGTCTGGGGGCACGGCCCCCAGCTTAGCCTTGCAGGGAATTTTTTTACGTAGTGGCTATTTAACCGTAGGCTACGGACAAATTAACAATAACAAATCGTCTGTAGCAAAAACGAAGATCTACGAAGATCTGCGGAAATAATCGAAGGCCGTACGATACCACGTAACGAGGCCAATAGCTTCAAATATCACAGTGCATTGTGGCAGAGTGGTAGCGCGTCCGAATTCTATGCGAAAGGTCGGCAGTTCAAATTTTCGTTTGGTCGTTTTTTTTTACCATTCTATTTGGGTCCATGTTTTTTCTGCAAATGATTTCACTACATTCGGCCCCGTCGCAAACACAATTCTACATGATAAAAGCGTTTAAAAAGTGCTAGGCCTAGGCCTATCCTTTTCTCTACACCTCGACGTGTAGGTAGGCAGCCTAAAAAGGACTTTTGTTTGAAATAGAAACGTTAAAGGTCTTGGAAGGTTTTTTGTTGTTAATACAACAGCAAAAAAGGACGACGACATTTAGGCCTAGGCCTACCAAAAAGGACTCTCGTTTAAAATAGCGATGTTAAAGGTCTTGATGTTTTTTTGTTGTTACTAAAACAGCAAAAAAGGACGACGGAAGGACGACACTTTTATTACGACCTAAAGTCTACGGCTAAAATAGCATGCTTAAATTTACCGTAGAACAGTCTACGGTTAAATTGTATAACGTAATTTTTCCGTAGCTACAGTTAAATAGCCACAGCCATTTTTTTAAAAGTCATTTAAAAAAAGTGTTTTAATGGCTTGAGAGCGGGTGTATTTTAATGTTTTATTTGCAATTGTACCCTAAAATAAGCCCTGGAGCTGAAGGGAGGTAAAACATGGGAGTTTATAATAAACTTTTCCGAAATATACTTTTAAGAGAATTAAATTGGTCTTTATTGATTACAGTTCACAGTTGGCAGCGGCGGCAACGGTAGCATTACATGCGGCGATCAGACAAATCTCATAGACAATCTTTAAAGAGTTGTAAAAGGCACCTGGCAGCATGTTTTGATTTCAATACTGTACAATTATGACTGATTGTTATCCTACTGTGTTTCTACTCCGATCGGCTCACATCACATTGCATTCTCTTTCAGACAAGCTCCGCAGGAACAACGTATGTACAATGTACATGTTTTATTTGTTGGCTCATTTAGCCATTCATTACATGCGCCCGCCCCCGACTTCCACGTGCCCGCGCACACCATGGTACGTTTGGGCCAGGTACTTTACTGCCCTATTAGTTTTTTTAGTGTGTTTGATACGAATGAAAAGTCACTCTGCTCTTGATATTTTAACTTATAATTTTGTACTTTTATTTAAATACAGTAGTAGGCCTAAATTTAAAAAAATCAAAATTACCAAAAAATTAAAAAAATATGATTTGCACTGTGTTGCAAAAAACACAAAAGTATGTTCAATATTTTTAGATTCGGTTGTTCGCCTAGGCCTACGGAAGCTGAAATGCGTGACAAAAAAGGAAAACTATGCCTATGCCATGGCCAGGCCAATCCTAGGCCTAATGAAACAAATGCTGGTTGAGTGCATTCACTAATAATGATTGGATGAGCGAAGCAAAGACTTCAATTTCACTGACCCCCAAAAAAATTTAGCTTGGGTGTTTTTTTTTTTTTTTTTTTTGTATTTTTGTCTGTTTGTTTGTTCTCTACTGGGCAAACGACATATGCGATCTTGATGAAAATTGGAGGGGACCTTCAAATCTCTGAACTTAGACCTGCCACGTTTTTGGGTACAATCGAAGAAATATTTCTCATGAATACTTTTATGATTCATGTCAAAACTAAGATCAAGTCAACCACAAAAAGGATCTTCAGAAACACCACAGAAGAGACTTCACGACTAAAGAACTGGTGGACCGAGATCAAAAAAGGGCCAGACAGGGACTGGTCGAGGAAGACGGCCACCGCCCATTTCCGGCTTGTAACCGGTCACGAAGTCTTGCAGCACCACCTGCACCGCTTCAACATTACCAACGAACCGGCCACCTGCAAACTTTGTAATTTAGAAGTTGCAGAGGCGCATCTTTCTGTATTTCGCCCTAGTTGTTGATCTCACTGCCGGAACCTATGCATTGATGAAAAGGAGGCACTTCAAAATTTAAATAGCCCATGACGTAGATTTGGCTGACAATCGAAGAAATTTGCTCAATGAAAATAAAAAATGATTTTTTTCGATTTTTAGTGCGATATTTTCGTAATATTTGGGTCGATTCTGACCAAACGGGTGGGGCTACAACATTCATATTTTACATGTACTTTAAGGTAATGTTTATGTATTGCTTTTTGAAAGAAAAAGTTGAAAAAGTCAGAAGCCAGAATCCATAAAATAAAGGTTTTAATATGAGTTTTTTGAGGTTTATAATATCAATTAACAAGTAACAATATAAACTTGACAACAATCACCTACAATGCATACTCAGCACAAGACAAATTTTACACAAAACAACTACATAAATTATAAGATTTTTAATGAGTTACCTACAGATCTGACCAACATAAAAAATACCCTGACACATTCCGCACTAAGCTAAAACAATTACTGAATGAAAAAGCATACTACTCGCTCGAAGAATTCTTCGCAGATACATTATCTTAGTCGAAGTATATAAGCTTAAAAAAAAGAAAAATCTTGTTTCTACTAGGCCTTTTTCTTAATTACAAATTTTAATTACAATTTTATTATATTCTCTAAATGTGTAAAGTTAAAATAATATGGTCTACTAGTTTCTGGTTTTTAGTTTTTTTTTAAATTATATATAATTGAATAATATTTACTATCATTAAATTGCTATTAATAATTAATAATTGTGTGGCTCGTTGGTCTTGTGGTTAGCGTATCTGCTTCCAATGCAGAAGGTCCAGGGTTCGATTCCCGCTAAAGTCAGAAGTTTTTTAACTTCTGATTTGGACTTCAGTCCATCAGTTCTTGTCTTAGGAGTTTGTAAACGGTGACTTTAGAGCCGTCCTAGCAACGAAGCACATAATAAATTTCATAGTTTTTCTGAATCGGCCTTGTTGATTCTGGCGTTGATTCGCGGGTGCCCACACTGTCCATACCACTGATTGCTATATTTCCTATTAAAAATATCGATCTTTGGTTGGTTATCACTCACTCGTCGATTGCGTCGGGGCCTGCAGGGTTGGCTTGGTCGCTTTGATTTAAAGTCCCCCACTGAAAATCAGTTATATAACTGAGTGGGTAGACTCTAAATAAAAATTTATTTATTTATTTATTTATTTAACTGACTTTGTAAACTGAATAGTATAGTTCAAAATAGTGTAGCATAGTTTCAAGACTGTTATTTTTTAATTACAATCATAAATGATTGTACTTTCCACATACCTTTCAAACCAAGGGTCAAGATCATTACTTGTATGTCCTGTGTATACATTGTAAATCGATCATGGAAATAAAGCTTTAAATTCAAAAAGCACGCAAAGGAAAAGTGGTCCCACACAAACTGAAAACTTACAAAAAAGCTCATCCATCAAGGCGACTAAAAAAAGCGTTTGCGAAGCTTCCTAGTAATATATAAACGTGTAAATATGATGTATGCCTACCGTGTATTTTTAGAATCTGTAGTAGGCCCCTTGGCCATGGCGCTAGGCTACGTAAACAAGGGGCCTAGGCCACCAATTCACGTCCCATTCCTACAGCCTAGAGATGAACTCATTTAACCATGTACCTGTTTATCTAGTATTTTATTCCCTTGGGTATCAGCTGTGTTTAAAGAAAGCAGGAGGCGTGCCATTTTGCCACCTTCGATGCCGTATCAAACAGGTTATCTGCTCGTAGGCCTAGTCAGCGGGTAGTGATACACCCGTGTCTCTGGGAACCCATAGCCCGCATATTCACAGCTCAATAAACAGTCGCTTCGTGGCCACTAAAATTTCTTCACATTTCATAAAAAATGGCTTAAGCCTAGGGCCTACTCGAAATATTGTGGCTTAAAACACAATGTCTACTCATCAGTCTCGTCGCATCACGATCGTCGTAGGACATTGCCATAACCTTGCTTAACAGCAGCTGATGACCGAGATTCTGACGTCATTAATACACCTCGTCGCGACTCGCGCGTTCGGCCAAATAAGGCCATGATCCAAAACCTTTTTTTGCAAGCATTTAACGACCCGTTTGGCCACTTCAATCAATGATGATGATCCATGGCGCTACGGCCTTTGAAGGGCCTTGGCCTCCTCCACTACTCCTCGCCACGCGTCCCGATCCAGGGCACGTCTCCTCCATCCCCGAACGCCGAGTCTGCGGATATCGTCTTCTACGTCGTCCAGCCAGCTCTTGCGTGGCCGCCCGGGAAGTCTCCGCCCCTCTGGTTTCTGTCAGAACGCCTTCCTGACTCCCCGTCCCTCTGGCATGCGCTCCAAGTGGCCGGCCCAACGTTGTCGGCTTCTCCTCACTTCAATAGAGATCGCAGGATCTTTGTATAGTTTGTAGAGCTCTGCATTCTTGCCTATCCTCCACTCTCCATTGTCTTGGACAGGCCCGTAAATCCTGCAAAGGATCTTGCGCTCCCAGGTGTTCAGAGCATCCTCGTCTCTCTTGGTCAGCACCCATGTTTCACTCCCATAAGTAACCACCGGCCGAATGACAACTCTGTATATCGTCTTCTTTGTTTTTCTCGACAATAAGCGAGACTTCAGCAGGTGTTGCATGCTGAAGTAGCATCTGTTTCCGACGCTGATTCTTGCCAGAATTTCTAGATGCGTCTCGTTGTTCTCCGTGACAAGGGAGCCAAGGTACTTAAAGATGCTCACTCGCTCAAACTCACGTTGACTGATAGTGGTTCTCTAGGATTGTTGGCATTTTGCTCCATAACCATGTACTTGGTTTTATCTTCATTTACCACCAATCCTGCCTGCTCTGACGCCCTCTCCAGCTGGATAAAGCTTTCTTTCAGCAATCTTGCATTCCTGCTCAGAAGATCCACATCGTCCGCGTATGCTAGGTAGTGGATGGTCCGGTTCAGCAGCGTCCCGCCTCTGTTAACGTCAATGTTCCTGACCACTCTCTCCAGCGTCAGGTTGAACAGTAGACATGAGAGTGAATCTCCTTGCCGCAGGCCTCTGTTTGTCGGCCAAATAGGGCCATGATCCAAAACCTTCTTTTGTAAGCATTTAACGATCTGTTTATTGGCCACTTCAATCAATAGCATATGGAAATATGTTTATTTACCAAATTTAGTCAAGTTTCATTCATTAATTAGGCCTATGCTTACACGCTTGAATTGTACATAATTTCTAGGAGTCCAAACAGCTTGTATTTCTTATATCGTTTTATATAATTATTATCTTATTATCATTGGGCAGCTCTAGTTATAATTGCCCCTTATAGTGTAAGCAGCACCTAATATTAGTCATATGGGGTTTCATCACTCCTATTTAAAGGGGTATTCACCCGCTAAACTTAAAAAATATATTTTGTCCAGGCTAACTAGTTATGAATTCAGAAATCAACAGAAAAATTATTGGGTCCACCTTGACCTGGAAAAAAAATGTTGAACTTGGTATTTTTCGAGCTAGGTCCTATTGGCAAAAATCTCCCATAAGAAATACCATGAGAGCGATCTTTGTGCCCCGTGACCGTGGAGGATTTTGATCCGAAAAAGTACTAGCCATTATTGACTTACTCGGTAGCCTTTTCTGTAAATCTTTAATATTTTGTTTTGTAATTTGGGCAAGTGGTTTGGGTCAAAATATGCTGATTACCATAGAATGGGTGTGATTTTGGAATGCATATTTTTGCGTGTTTGAGTGTATATTTGTGCACAGTTGCAAGGCACGATGTAATAAAGGGCCATTTTAGATTGGTATGATGCTCTAGTATCTATGTAGAACAAAAAACAAGCAAGTTAAAGCCGATTTAAGAAATTTCCTAAAACAATTTTTGCAAATTTCATGATCAAAAAAATTGAAAAATTTGTGTAAAATCACAGTTACAAGATATCATTTTTTAAACTGCCATTTCAGTGTAGTATTATGCTATAGTATAGATAATGTGGTAAACAATTTTTTTTTGATAATAGCTCCTTTAAATAATATTGCAAAAGGTTGATAGGCCCTACTATTAGGGTTGCCAACCGTCCGGAATTTCTCCGGACAGTCCTGATTTTTGATGCCGTTGTCCGGAAAGAGGAATTGCCTCATTCCGGACGGCACTTTGTCCGGAATTTGTGAAAAAGTCATATTTGTACTACATTTTATTGAATTTTAGAGTATTGCAGTGAATTAGTGTTTTTTCTCTCTAAAGTTGGTACATCAGTTGGTTTGGTAATTTGGAATAAAAGTTAGTTTCTTTCATGTAGCCGCCTTTTCGTAGTCCTACTCCTAGCTAGTCGTGCTCGTGACTGCCCTGTCCCACTACCCCTCCCCAACCCCTTTGTATTGTATGCGCACTTGGCGAGGCGCAGGCGCTACTTGAACTCCGCCGGCCAAGGCCAACGTAACTCAATCAGCGCTGGCGCGCAAGCAGAAACATGAGATTTCAGTTTAGTATTAGTCCGTTTGTTGGATGGATGGATGGATGGATGGATGGAACTGGTAGGCAATTCGCCTCCCAAAAAGAAGAGTCATTGAATCTTTAAATTACGTATCCGGCTGTTTTGAAGGTTAAAAGGGTCAAAAAAAATTTCGCCTCCGGCGGCTAGCCCCCTTGTGTGCCCACTAAAATTGGAGCTTTGTCCGGAATTCTAGGTGACCCAAGTTGGTAACCCTACCTACTATTTGGAGAAGGTTTAACATTTTTTAACGAGTTTAGTAAGACGCTGAAACCTTCGGTGTTGAGCAAAATTAGCGTCTATCCTAATGCTGTTTAAGTCTGCCAACGAACATCCAGCCACACACTGCCCCACCTTGTGACGTCCATAGTTGAATAGGTTAGTTCATCTAAGCTGATCAACTATGGCAGAAGAGAACTACTATTTATTTCTGTCTTTCTTTCTTGCAGAACTCCTTACATCTTCCATGGTCAAAAATACTGGCAAGAAGGATGTTTTACCTTGATGGTTTTAGCCCGGAAGCAGTTTTTACTATGCTAAGCAGAAAGTAAGCTCCAGTGGTTCCTAGAACACGAGAAACTAGTTTTTATGAAAATTACAACATTATTTGATTTGACTTTTTTATTAACTTGATATAAGTAGGTCCTCGGATCAATTTCATTTTGGCTTACCTATTATTAAAGAGAGAAAATTTCATGAAATCATACTATAAATATTGCAATTTTGCAAAATTTACGCTTAAGGCTATTGTACCACCTCTGGCCGATAATTTGAAAGTCGAAGAAACATGTCTGAAAAGTTTGCTGAATGAAAGAAGGCCTTTAAAATAACAGAAAAAAAAAATTGTTAATTTTTTTGGGCGGGACATAACCTCACTTTTGGAAATTATATTTAGATTTGTAATACAAGACTAGTTCAAAATTAAATTTTGAGAATCGGTTTTCTGGACATAGTTTCTAAACACCTTTAGCTATAACTTGACTATAGCTAAAATAGTTTTCTGAAAATAACAGTTGGTGTATGAATTTTTTTGTCAAACGGTACAAAACTCGTATTTGTACCGTTTGACAAAAAAATTTGTGGATGGAAAATCCCCCGCGCATGCGGGGGATTCCATCAGCCTAGGCAGCAGCAGCAGTGAGCAAGAAGTGGGGTGATGCCGGTCGACGCTAGGTGGTGCTAGCATAGCAGCCGCATCAGGAGCGCCAACTGCTCCGGACTCGGGGAGTTGTTGTTGTTGTGGAATGTGTCGGATACACAACAACATCCGGGCTTGCCATTGGTGGAAACTCAAAAGTGAATTCTAGGCGAAAACCACTCTTGTGGCTTGCTGGCCACATTCCTGAGCTGACAAACACGTAGCAGCCTCAGATTTTCACCTTAGCCTCGACTTGCAGGCTGGCAAGTGACACTACCATTGTCACCCCTACTATCAAGAGTGAAAACATTGCTCCAAGCTCCCACTGTCCTGGATAACCAGCTTGTTTACCCTGACTTCTTGTATACCTTGTTAATTTGTAGTAAATCAAATTAACCCTTATTAATAAAAATTATGCAACATTACACTTCAAACAAATGTAAATTAATTAAATAAAATGAAAAAATTACTGGCTGAGGGCCTAAATAAGAAGGGCAGAGGCTGTACTGTTACATTATTATTAAAATATTTACAAATTATCTGAGAGTTAAACCTTAAACAAGCACTTGAATTGTTTAAATTTTCTTCTTTTTTTAAATATTCTCTTAGCCAAAATGATGTGATTCCTTGGATTGTGCATGTGTTTTAGACACGTACTGTAGGCCCTACATCAATGCTGTTTTCTGTGCCATCACTATCACAATATCATACAATTATGCTTTATCAAACTTTTCTTTTTTCATGACAACTATTATTTTGCTTACTCACTTAACAAACATTTATATTATTCATTTATTCATCATCACTTTAATTATAATTATAATAGATATTACTTCTCTAAGATTATACTGTAACTGTCTATTAAAGTAATAAATATCTATCATCATCTATCTATCGATCTATCGATACGATCTATCGATCTATCTATCTATTGCTATCTATTATCTATCTAGCGATCTATCTAATCTATCTATCTATCTATCTATCTATCCATCCATCCATCCATCCATCCATCCATCCATCCATCCATCCATCTATCTAACTATCTACCTATCTACCTGTCTACCTGTCTGTCTGTCTGTCTGTCTGTCTGTCTGTCTGTCTGTCTGTCTCTCTGTCTATCTCTCTGTCTGTCTGTCCGTCCGTCCGTCTATCCACCCTACCTACCTACCTACGCATCGATCCATCCATCCATCCATCCATCCATCCATCATCAAAGATCAATTAAAAAAAAGGTGATGAATAAAGAAGAGTTGATAAACACTATAGGTTCGGTAGGGTACATATAAATAAAGATAGCGTTTTGTATACATAGTGGTTTTTCCAGTACACGTATTTCTTTTATGTATAATTTGTATGTAAAAATTAAAATTCAGTTGGTGTTAATTCAAACCTGATAGAATTAAAAAAAATTATATAACCTCGTACACAAGTTTTTGAAGGTGGGCAAAAAATACATGCTATAAAACAACACTTGAAAATGCTATTTACTCATATCTCTAACTATAATTTGTTTTCCCAGTTCTTTATACCATCAGTCGGTGATGGAAGAGTTCTTCGACCTCTTCGATTTTCAAGACCTTTCACCATACGAAGCATGTTGTGCGTTCTTGAACAAAGTTACCCTGCCATCGCCATCGCCATCGCGAGCGCGTGTGGTTGGGTATTTCCACCAAAGATTCTACAAGAGAGCAAACAACTTGCAAGGTCAGGCACCTTATTGTTAGGGGTACTTTATCTGTCATTGGACAACTGGACATTTTGACTTATCTAGGAGGCTGTGACTTTCGTTAGCTAGTTACCGGTGGTGGGATTGTTGATGTGAACAAAAAGATTGGACATTCCTCCAGACTGCTTGTTTGGAGATGGTGAAGGTATTTTCTGTAGTATGTTCTACAAAACTGTGAAACTCAATGTCATAAGAAGTCATGATGAGTATATTATTCGAGAAAGATAAATAATTACATTTATCGAGTTTCAGTTTTGTTGAACATACTACAGAAAATACCTTATTTGTTACCTCTGACTCAGCTAACATGCGTAGGCAAAGCAGGAATTCGAAAGGTTTACAATCACCCATAACCTCTTGTTGGATGAGCTGTTTAATACGTGCTTCGGGCGATGGCGAGAACAGGCGAATGAGCTCGGTTTTAAAGGAATTATCTCATCTTGGTTGCACTTCATAGCATATCTTTAATCATTCAATTTCATGGTAATAGATCTTTGATGCAGCTTGATCGGACATCTGGTTGCTAAGTAAATAGAATTTTAAAATATCACTGCACGGCCACTCATCGAGTCGACCCGAGCGTGTAGCCTGTAGCGGACCCGTCTCCCTACCACATGTCTAGGGGTAATAACTGCTAGCTAGATGTTCAATAAATCAATAACGAGGGTAATTGAGAGGAGACTACTATCAGAATCTTGTTCACTTACATTTACATTTACATTTATTTATAAGCTTACAGTTATATAGGCGGGCCAAAGTTAGAAAGGAGATGGCTAAAATCCGGAATAGCCAACATAACAGCTCTAAATTCTGTCTCATCTGTGCCCAACGTCGTTATTCTAGCAATGTGAATTCTTGTGCTTTGGTTGGCAACCATAGCGTTGCTAATAACTTTTGGTTTTTCTCATGTCACAATGATTTTGAAGTAAAACCTGAATGTAAATAATTTTGTATTTTGACCACCAGCATGTCATTACCAAGAATATATTTATTGTTTACTTAATTTTATATTTCAACCGGAAATAGACCGGGGAATAGGCGTGGTCACGACCAGCTGCTTTTTGCTGGTGATGTAGCCAGAGAAATACAAACATGGCTGCTTGAATTTGTCCATGTGAAATAGAATATTAGGATTATTATAACTTAGTAAGTACCTAAGTAATTGAAAAGTGATATTATAGTATGAAAAATGATGGGCATTAATTTGGCAAACTTTCTAAATGAATAAATTGCTAACTGTACAAATTAATATGCCCGGGCGGAGGGAAGATTCATTCTCGAACCTTTGATCCCGAGAATCCGAGCACATGGGTGACAGGTGACAGCCTATAAAATTAACATTGACAAAATAAAATATACAAGCAAATGTAGAAAATCATATTTAACTAATGACAACATTTCTTACATTACCCATTAGATAGCAATTTAATGTATATTTAGTACAGTATATGGGCAAAAGTAATAAAATAATAAACCAACACATACAATTCAAAATGAAATACCTTTCAGTTGGCTTTCTCAAACACCCTTGTCTATCTCGTCCTAGATATGTCTTCCATTAATTAATTATACCTTCAACACTTACAAACTAAATAGAATGTAGCAACAATAAACACACAAAACTTCTAGAGGAGACAGTACAGCAGGTGTGTATAGTGCTGCCACCTGTAGGGACCTTGGTGAGGCATTAGGCGCCTCATTCAAACACGGTGGCGCGAGGGCCGGGTTGTTCTACTTTCGCACAAGCTGTGGGAGGACAGAATAGAGTGGAGTCAATTGGTAGAGAGGAAGGAGTCAGATGATGAGGAAGAAACACTGAGTCTGGCAAGTTTAGTATCTACAGTTTCATGCCCTAGATAATGGTGGAAAACCACCACTCAACCCAACATAGTTGGAACTGAGTTATGATGATGATTATTATTATTATTAATTTATTTCAGATAAGCTCCCACCGTCCCTGCAGCAACGTCAACAGTCGAGCAACAACCTGGAACCGCCACCCGACAAGATGACGGCCTCTGATCGTACCGTATGTACCAACAACGCTCCATCATACAACTCTTCCGACAACTTGCGCTTCAATGCTACTAACGCGACAAACTCTTTCAACTCCACGACAGAGAGTCCCCAGCGATCGCTCTCGACGCATTCGCCAACATCGGTGTCGTCATCCGTCATGTCCAGTAATTCAAGGTCAGTGACTCAGTGGCAGTTTGAGCCTCTGGGGTCAACTTTGTAGCATTCCACCCACCCACCTTACCAAGGGCATCTGCACAAATTTTGTCAGGGGGTCAAAAATTAGAGTTTGTACTTTTGCAGGACAAGCACTGGGGTTTGGGCTCTCCCCCCCCCCCCAACTATAGCACCACAGGTGAAAATTTTGAAAATCAGGTCTTTAGAGTGTGTTTGGTGCGTTTTAAAAAAGTGGTGGGCTGAATACAATACCAAAATAATGTATTTTTTGTGCAATCAGTACACAAAACTAGAAAACCACCAAAAGAAATTAAAACGCTACCATCCTGACGAGATTGATCATGTTAACTTATATCTGCCGAATATATTATTATTATTCCATGTGTGTGGGATGGATGAACGGGCAGCAGCTCTTGGCGCCGGACAGGCTGGAAGTCACACATTAACAACCCTTACAAAATATAAATAAAAAGTAAATTTGCATTCAGAAAAGAAAAACGTATTCTGCAAATAGTTATATTGTTGTTGATATTTTATTTTTATTTTATATTTATTTAGTCGGGGTTCTTGGGGTTTAGTGATAGAAAGTAGAAACATGAGACAGTGGCATAACTACAATTCCAGGGCCCCCCTCGCAAAAAAAATTTGCCCCCCCCCCCGCCTACCAATCACCACTGATTATTTTATGTTTGTCATATTTTGTGCTTACCTTTAATTCAGAATCTTCTTGCGAGCTTTCAAATTTGCAAACCGGTCAATTACTGCATCGACACATCCGTTGTTTTCGTCCGCTCTGCTTCTATACTGAGGAGCCCTAGCTAGACCTTGAAAGTGGCTCCATCATAACTGACCATATTTCAGATCTGTCCACAATTCACATATGTTATTCCTGAAAGTGTGCTTTTTAATAATTGCCATAGAAGAAAGTATGTTCCCAAATTAAATTTTGAAGAATCATCATTTTAATGAGATGGATTTTCCTATCTTCTAACATGGTAGGTGAGCAAAAAACCACACTTTCGTTCACTAAATGTGTCGTAGAACATCCAAAATATACAACACATTATTAAAAAATGGCTTAAAATTTTCGTTATTCCATCCTCTGAACAACAAGCTTTTGAAACAATCACCTTCCCGAATTAATTCTCGCGATATTGTAGATCAAAGTAACCGCATACTTTAAAAGAAGTCGAAGCGCCTGAAAGACTTGGCAACCCTGCGTGACGTCACACACTGTGACGTTACGCCGAGCCCGAGGCTGGGAGGTAGGCCTACAGCAGTATGATCGCCTTTACCACCGCGAGAGATGACACGGGAGGACAATGCTCACGGAGCAATCCGAGAACAACATTGACCGGCATGAAAATATAATACCTATACGCACTGGCCGTTTTATATTATTTTATTGTTATATTATTACGAGAAAATCGACCGCGAAATTGAGATTGTTGAGAATTGACTTTACAGCCTAGCCCTAGCCAAACGTTGCGGAAGTATGTCTTCGTGTTTGAGTAATTTCCAATGAAAAGTTATAAAAATCATACCCGTCATAGATGAGAAGTGAACAATAATAATGGGATGAGAAAAAAAAAGAAAAAAAGTTTTCCCATTCGGGACTCGAACCGGCGACCTTTCGCGTGGAAGTCGAGTACTCTAACCTTTGGGCCAGCAGCAACTACAGTGTTCAGCTGGTCCAGAGCGATACTTTAGCAGCCCAGAAGATATGAATGCGGACTCAAAACGAGCATAAAAGTTTTGTATTAGGAGACTTTAAATACTTTTAAAGCCTACTGCCAATATTTCTTGAATGAAATTGACGTCTGTACATAGCATGTGTTCGTAATTTCTGTTTACTTTGGTAAATGAAACACTTTCGAGGTGGGAGTTCTCTCGACGCATCCACTCTGTCTGAATGGGAAGGCAGCCCCTGTGCCATGTTGCCAAGCCAAATATCAGGTTGACCAAACTCTCGAGAAGAAGTTTCCAACTATTTCATATCTTATATTTATTGTTTATAATTACATGAAAGCCAATCATATTGTATGTTTAATGTTTAACGAACACAGCATTATTTCGTCCATAGGCCTATTAGCCTAATTTAGTGATTAACGTCTTACTATTTCCGAGGTTGGCAATTGCAATGGCAATACTTGACTAGTCAGTTAGCAACTGTACCAATAAGAGATGGAAATAAATATGTTTTCCTAAAATGTAACAATTAAAAATAAATTAATACATACAGTAGTAAAATAAATTACAGTGTTTTAAAATTATCTGATATAAAAAATACCAAGTAGGCCCTATTTTATCAGTTGTAGCTGAATAATAATATTATACTCTTGAGTCCGCTGGTACACTCGCATGAGCCACTTTGAAGACGTTCTTGGCCCATTGAGCCCATTTTGAAAAAGATCGACCTTTCTCGTCTTTCGGATATGGTCCAAGCGGTCTGCATGATCCATTGTCCACTACAAATCTTTTAACATGTGGATCGTAAATGTTAATCAGAAAATACAGATCACTAAAAATATTGGCAATAGTACTAGTAGCTATTTTGTAGGGATGTGCGAACGTTCGAAATTCGAACTCAAACTCAAACTTTTTTTAAGTTCGAGTTAGGTTCGAGTTTGAAAAAAAAAGTTCGAGTTCGATTTTTTATTTTTAAAAATTTTTTTTTACTAATTTGTGGTGGAGTGCGGTCACATATTAGTATTTGACATGTCAAAAAATGGTCTCAGTTTACAGGTACAAATTTTAAAACAAAAAAATGGATGGTGGAGGTGCCGGTCCAGACTTATCACTATTTTAACTATTATGACCGTTTGATATATCTTTAAGTTGGGTTCGAGTTCGATACAGTTCGAAATTTTTGTAAAGTTCGAAGTTCGGTTTTTTTAACTGGAAGAGTTCGAGTTCGAAGTAAAAATAGTGGGTTCGCACAACCCTACTATTTTGTCCTCATTTCAGATCTCAACACTTTATTCACAATCACTTTGACTAATATTTATGTCGCCACTTACCACTTCGTCGGTAAAGGTTCCTATTAAAATTTCTGACTCTTCCGAGTCTTGTTCACACACGGATTTTGAACTCGAAGAGAGATGCTTTTTTCTTCCATCTTATTGACGCGCCACTTGGTACACTACTACTTCCGTCGATCTTACTCATTGTAACTCCAACGGTGTACTGAACAATGTTCAAGCCAAAACATGTCAAACTGTTCGCAGTCGCTGCATTTAGAATGACTCACAAAAGTGTCAGTCCCCAATCAAGCGGAACGCGCACCAGTGTCCGGTAACACAAACAAGAATAAGCTAAGCTTGTTTGTGCGTCATATCATATGTGTTGTGTGCTCGACCCAAAATTCTTACGACATTTATTTTCAACAGTCGACGTCGACTCTACTTTCGAAGCCAATGTTATTCGTATTTCGTAAGTCCTGTTGTCAATGACGAACTCAAGTTTTTTAAATTTGATTTTTATTCATTTTATTTTATTTTCATTTATTTAAGTTTCATTTTTTTCATTTTTTCAATAATTTTTGGGCCCCCTAGAGCGCTGGACCCCCTCGCGACCGCGGTCCCGGCGGGTCCTTAGTTACGCCACTGACGTGAGATTTTGACCACACAAGTAAAAGATCATTTAAAAAATCGTGGCCACGGAGCCCAGAAAAAATTGCAACGGTGTGGTAGGGGAAGCAAGTTAGGGGATACATCATATTTTAATTTATACTGTATATATGTAACCCCTTTTGTTTAAAGTTTGTAGGTTTGCACTGAAACATGTTTATTTATGTTCCCAGTTTAAATATCTTTTCAATTTATGTTGTTCTAAAACCTAAAATAAGGTTAGCAACCCTTAATTTGGTATTACTATCGATATATGACCGATAATGTAAGTTAATTTACAACATTGACATTCTGGTCGTGTGACCTCTCAATTTAAAGCAGAGATGGAGTACAGTTGAATTAAATTTAAAATTCAACATATCACGTTGACCTTGTGACCGTTATCTTATTTAATTTGACCTTGATCAGGGTTCGAGACATGACTGTGTAGTGTGTACTTGGCACATCCAAATGCATAATGTTTTGTTGTTTTATTCCATCGCTTAAATGGCGAATTTTGACGTTAGAAATTTAAATACTATGCCTCATAGCAGGTAATTTGTGTAATTTCCCAAGCTTGCATAGAGGACATTTTTTTTAATGTTGCAAAATGTGCTCTGAATGCGCCATATGCAATCCTTTCTAAACAACTTCCCAAAATTTTAATGTTTTGAATGAAAATTGAAGGTAAAAGAGATCCAGAATCCGTCTTTAGCAAAAATGTTGAATGTTTGCTTATCTCTAATCTTCGGCCTAACTGATTATCTTGACCGTGTTTTTGTTCCAGGTTTGATGAGGAAGACACACTGGCACAGGAGCCGCTCTCTGCAGGCGACAAGTTCTCGCAGAAACGACCCAGGTTTGATGAGGAAGACACACTGGCACAGGAGCCGCTCTCTGCAGGCGACAAGTTCTCGCGGAGTCGACCGTCGTGGGAAGAATTCACGAAGTCTCTCTACCTAAAACCGTTCCCGCCGAGGACAAACCAGAGCACGGGACTACTACCTAAACATCAGAAGAAGGTGCGAGCGACACGGGTTTTAAGTTGGGTTGATGAAGAGCCATAGACCCCTACTCTATTTCTTGACTAGATCAGATTTGCTTGTTAATCTAAACAATTTTTGGATGAGCTTAGCGAACGAAGCGAAGATTCCATTCCACTACACTGGAGAAAAAAATCCGGAATGTTTTTTTTTCTTTTTTTTCTTTTCTTTCTTTCTTTCTTTCTGTATTTTTGTCTGTCTGTTAACACGATTCCGGCTAAACCGATACTCCAATTGCGATGAAATTTTCTGGAGGCCTTCGAAATCTCTAAACTTAGAACTGCCACGTTTTTTAGCGCAATCGAAAAATTATTTCTCATTAAAATCTCAATTTTACGATTTTTTTCGATTTTTAAAATAAATTCTACAACTGATAACACCAACATGCTTTATCCGATTGTAATGATTATTTTCACAGAACCTTAATTTTATGAAATAATATATTCGTGTAAAATTTGAGCGCAATCGAAAAAGTATTTCTTATGAAAATTGCAATTTTACGATTTTTTTATATTTTTAAAAATATTTTTCGACTTATTACACCTACATTTTGCTTTATTCGATTGTAATGATATTTTCATAGAACGTTAATTTTATGAATTTATATAGTTGCGTGAAATTTGAGCTCAATCAAAAATTAATTTCTCATGAAAATCGCAATTTTACGCTTTTTTCTTTTAAATAAACATTAATTGCTCATCCAACAATGCGCATGAAAAAGCGTTTGCGAAGCTTCTAATCCTGTCAAATAAGAATTTTTGGAGGAAATAATTGGGATGTCGCTGAATTTTTGCAGAGACTTTCCTTATATATTACTGTAATACCTAAGGCCTGCGACCCGGGACTTATACCCCTTGGCGGTCACCAATTGTCGCACTTAGGCCCTTTCTTACCCTGACTACCGTGGCCTATGGTTCTCCTTTTCCCCTACCGTTGACGCGCCCAAAACTTAGCAGGGACCTGTTCGGTTTGCTAGATTGAAATACTGACTTTGAGAACCCTACTTGACCTGTACTAACGTAATTTATTTATATCTCGGGGTTTTTCCTTACGTACATACAAGTTTGTTTACAATTGTGATAACAATACGCGAATAACCTTGACCTGGAGGCCAAGTCTTGAGTCATCTCACTTTCATTCCGAGTCGCGTTTTCGTTTCAAGTCGATCAAAATCGCCAAATCGGTAGTCTTGGGACAAGACCACGAGTCGCACGGTGACTTGGAACGAATAATTTTTCACGTTTCAAACCACGAGATATTTGGTGGTGACTTGGACTATTTCACGCGACTTGAGTCACTTGACTGCCACATCGAAAGTTTTAAATGACTAAATAAATAGTTATAAGGTACATCCTTTGTATAAAGACGTAAATTACACTCTAAAAATGTTGGCAGAAGGCTTTAAAAGTATTTAAAGTGTCCTAATTGTCGTGACAATTATTTACGCTCGTCGCAAGTTAGCGTGCATCTGCCTAAGTAGCGCTTTTGAAGGCCTCCCCATCGTGGTCCCGTTGGCCGAGTGGTTAGATCGCTTGGTTGGAGTGTGAGAGGTCGCCGGTTCGAATCCCGTCTGGGAAAACTTTTTTACTTTTTTTTACTCATCGCATAATTATTGTTCACTTATTATCTGTGACAAAAACAATTTTTATAACTTTTCAATGAAAATTACCTTTTTTTATACATTTCTTTGCAATTTGTTTTGGTATTTTAGGTAGGCTAGGCCTAGCCCTAGAAAACTTACGCAAATATAACAATATAAAAATATGGTGTGATGAAAGGAATGCCAAAAGGCTGGATCATGTGAGAACATGTAGAGATAGGGTAGGACACCAACAGCTTACCTGAAGTGGAGTAGGCGCGCCGTGATAGAAGACATAAACACAAATAAACAAATAACTCTACATTTCAAACGTTTCGGTCTACGTGACCTTCCTCAGTGAGTAGAGAAGAGTTACTGAGGTGAAAAACTAAAGCTAGGTAGCCGTTGGCTAGGGTGGGGGTGGGGTGAAGTGAAAGATATTTGTTTATTTGTGTTTATGTCTTCTATCACGGCGCGCCTACTCCACTTCAGGTAAGCTGTTGGTCTCCTACCCTATCTCTACATGTTTCTCACACAATATAAAAATATGATTTATTAAATAGAGAGTACAATTGCCTTTAGGCTATTTGATAATAACAATAATCTGAAATAACAAGTAGGCCGAGCCTAATATACGCATAGTGTGTTTTGACAGTTGATTGAAAGTGCGAATCGATTATAGCATCGATAGTTCGTCACAATCGATTATAGCATCGATATACTTCACAACATCGATTATTTAATTCAAAATTTTTATGTAACGCTGTTTGTGATTGGTCGCTCAATGAGCTGTGGGGGCGGAGCTACAAGTCGCGAAAAATCAGTCGACTCGGAATATTTTCATCTCACTTGTCGTTTCCAAACGCATGGTGGGTTTCAAGACTACCCTATTTGATATTGCCAAGTCGCTCGCGACTTCGACGAGGTGACTTGACTCACTTCACGACTCGAAACGAGTGGTTTCAAGACTTGGCCTCCTGGACCTTACACTAAGATGGTGGTGAACAAAATCGCTGCTTTATACAAAACAGCTGAATGTGAGCACGGGTGACATGTGGGACACAACTAAATACATCACCTCCCAGAGGAGAGGTGAGGTACCTGTACCCTCGCGCTAGCGCTGTGCCTAGGGATGTAAATGGGAAATATTTCCGCGGGAAATTTTCCGGAAATGGAAATATTTCCGGAAATTTTCCGAGTTTATCTTTCCGGAAATTTTCCGGAAATATATTTTAAATTTCCCGCACAAAATGTAGCAAAGATGTAAAGGAATGAGGTGGGCAGTGCACTTGGAAATAATGCTAATATATAGTTTCCAAGCTCATGACACCCAGCTTCTTCCATTTCCCTTTTGTTCTTATTTTTATTACTTATGAATGAATGAGTTATGCATGTACCATGTGCACATCAAGTTGAAAAAAGTTATTCTTAAGTTACCGGTATTCTTAATGCAATAAAATACCTAGATATTAACTGGCCACATGGTCCAAGCTTCCAAGGCCACAAAAACACAGAAGAGAAGGGTTGATCTACATGTGAATGTGACAAGTGACAAGTTCACATTGTATTAATTGTTTTAGTGTAGGCCTAGGCCTAGTTTGTAAGTTTGCAGTATGGGGAAACATCAAAATAAACTAATAAGAAGTTACTTTATAAAACAACCACAAGTTAACACTAAAAATGATTCCTATGGTGCAAGTTCTGTGCAAAACTGTATATCATGAATGTTGCAAGGATGCGAAAGCACTTGGAGGGGTGTTTTAAATGTCCTTCAGATGTTAAGAAAAGTTTAAGCTCACACAACACGCTACCAGTGGCAGTGGGTCTACACCTACCACACCTAGTATCTCTATGTAGGATTCAATAGTATCATCCTGCATACAGACTCAGGTAACCGTATCCTTACACTCCACCACATTATATTTGCAATTTGCATGTATTTTAGGCACGGAAATATTTCTGGAAATATTTCCGGAAAATTTCCGAGATTTATCTTTCCGGAAATTTTACATCTCTAGCTGTGCCACTCCGCACCCTCGGCTGCGATGTCCTGCGGCTGCAATCGGGGCTCCGGCTGGTGGCTGCACCTGTAGCTATTGTATAATGAATGCTAATATGGGTTGCTGAAGGCTTTGACTTGATAATTGATAGTAGGTTACTAGGGCGTGCATGCAGTAGTCATAAAAGAGAGTGATTTTAAATGGTGAGTTCAAGTATAATTTCCAACGATTTAGAATGCAAACTACGACATTAAATGTGAATTTAAAAGGATGGATCCACCTTACTCAAGCACATGATACAAAACACAATTACAAATACAAACAATTACATTCATGACAATGGTAAACATTACGCTCGTTGCTGTAGCGATGAGTTACGACGAAAGAGGGGGAGGGGGGTGTGTGTTGATGCTGTTGCCATCAGGTCCCCGACGAGGATGGTCGAAGAGGGGGAGGGGGGAAGCAAGCGAAGAAGGAGCAATGGCCGCCTTGGTGGGCCTGCTACGCGTAGGCGTGGGTGACGCCGCTTCTGCCCCAATATGGCGGTCCTGAGACTAGGACCACGCCACTGTGTCGACGTCCTTGGAATTGCCCTGGCCCCTACGTCGTCCCGACGCTCTCTGGATTACCCACGTTTTGGTGCGGGTGGTTACCAAAGTGAATATTTTGTCTTACTTGAGTTGTGAAGATCGCTGATGCTGATGAATGCTGATGGAGCCGATGGAATGTCCATGTGGGTGGACATTCCAGAGGGTTGTACCAGACTGGCCCGAATAATTATACTTTTTATTTACGAAAACTGCACGTCACACTCCACTCTCGCACGTATCCGAAAGAGAAAACCATTTTTGAAAGCTGTGGTCGTTACCTCACTCGCGCATGACTACTTAACTGGCCACGTATTTAGCTCAGCGCTTGGCTATCACGAGTGTAATTTACTGGAAAACTATTACTTTTTTTTAAAAACTTTAAAACGGGTTTATTATAACCCTCCTCATACTGAGGCTCGTAAACGACCGATAACTCACTTCCATAGCGGTTGACTTGCTCATTTTACTAAATTTACACGCACTGAAACACTGGTGGTTTATTAGACTGGTTGATCTTGAGACCCCGTAGCAAGTGAGCGAGTTTTGCCCTCGTCAACCCACTTACGTCCGCCTACGGCGATTTCCCGCCGATTGCACTCAGGACGACCTGTGATTGGTCCAGCCACGTCACGTTGCCAACCTAACGCAGCACAAACTTACAGGCTGACCACCTGACAAGCTAAAACACTTGACGAAAACTCACCACTTGCTATCGACATTGGCTAAGCCTGACAGCAGAACAGGTGTGTTAATGGGGGTGCCGTATAGTGGCGCACTCATGCGACCTGCTCGGACAATATGGCTACTGGCTTGGTTCGCCCTCCAAACCGGCCAATTATTCAGGAATGTGTTATCCTTTTCTCTTGACCACAAACATCGGTCATTTTTACCACAAACATTGACTAGGCCTGGCTTGCACCTACCTATTTATTATTCAATTTTAGCAGGGTGCTTTATCGTCACCTTCCTTGCATTGATATGCAAGATTTTGATTGATTGACATATTATATTACTTTACCACATAGGCAATTACTTTTATATAAAATGAAAAATTTGGTGGCTGAAGGCCTAAATGAAAAGGCAGAGGCTGTCATGCTACATTACTAATCAACATACTAAAACTCGCCTACAATCGGACTTGAGCTTCGGCCGCCATATTGGAAAATGGCTGTCAAAAAGTGTTTGTTATCGAATATCTCCAAATTGGTTGGAGATAGACAAAATGTCGCATTGGCAAAAATATTCCCCATTTAATTCCCTACAAAAAAAGGTGTCTTCTATAGTTTTGGTAGGGGCAAAGGTTACGTCACAAAATTGCAGTGTTGGGTAAGTTCCCGCAAAAAAGGAACTTTTAAAAGTTAAGTTACTCGTCCTTCAAGTGGAACTTTTAAAAGTTACAGTTCCTTCACGAAAAAAGGAACTTTTGAGTTCCTGAAATAATAAAAGTTCCTGGTTAAAAGTTCCTTTGTCAGATAAATTATGGTACATAGGATTTAGGTCTCGATTTCTTAGCCCCGTCGTCTCTAGCAAATATGACTGGTTCAACCACGTTGTGTACTCTATTATCTGTGGTTCAACAATCGAGGTCACGTCTCCTAAAAATGATATGCTACTGTTTTAATCAACTAATTTTTTTATTTGTATCAGCTAAATTCGTTTTCAGATGTAAAAGCATGGTGGGTTTTGTCATCACTAAGTGTGAAAGGAACTTCTAAAACTTTATTGAAAGTTACCATAAATTTGTAACTTTTGTGTTGAAAGTTCCTCCAACTATAAATGGAACGCGTTCCTTGAAAAGTTCCCGAAAAAAGAACGCGTTCCTAGGAACGCGTTCTTTTTTAAAAGTTCCTACCCAACACTGCAAAATTGTGGTTTATACGTTGCTTATTGGAGTACCAGCTAATTTCCTAATTTTCACGCCCAGCATCAAACAATGCACGGTAAATCTGTAAGAAATTGATTTAAATACAAAAGAACTTTTGTACGGGGTTCATGAAAGCTTCCATTAGTATTTTAAAAAATCAGGTCTGCAAAATCGGATTTTGCATTTACCCGGAATTTAGGTTTTTCCATTGTTGGCATTTCCTCAAAAATGCCATAATTATTGACTGTCCATTATTAAGCACTAAATAGCATTGGAGGAAAAATTCTTTCTACGCACATTGAAGTGACTTAAATAACGATGAGAAAACAAACAAAGTTTAAATCCAATATGGCTACTAATTCCTAATATTCACAATATGAATGCTGTTTTCGTGCTGTTTTTACCAGTGGCGGATCTGGGACATAATCATGGGGGGGGCGATTTGCGTGTGCATGTGCAGTCGTGGGAAAGGGACTAAGCGCGGACGCACGGGGGGTATGGGGGGCGGAGCCCCCTATTAATTGCGCCGCAGGCGAAAATTTAGAAAATCAGGTTTTTAGAGTGCATTTGGTGCGTTTTAGAAAAAAGTGGTGGGCGGAATGCAACACGGAAACAATGTAGTTTGTGTGCACCAATTTGTTTTGTCGTCATGTCGAGCTTACAATTTACAGCATTGGCCTAGATTGCAACATTATTATAAACGTTTGATCTTATTTTCAATTCATCATTTTATTTATTTATTTAACGTCTATCCTATTTAGTTAAAAAACGATTCACATAGGAGGACAACTTAATAAATCGAAGTACACTGATGCAGAGACATTTCAGAGGCAAACTGATTATTTCTGACAACATAAAGGAAAGTTGATTTTTATTGGGAGTTTTAAATCAATAGCGCCGCAGGCGAAAATTTTGAAAATCAGGTTTTTAGAGTGCATTTGGTGCGTGCACAATAAAATAATAAAATCATTTTTTTTTAATTTTTAAAGAATCATGGGGGGGGGGGGGCGATCGCCCCCCCCCCCCCCCCTGTATCCGCCACTGGTTTTTACACTCTTTTTGTTACATCATTTGCTTTGATGTTGTGAATATTAGGAATTATCAGCCATATTGGATTAAAACTTTGGTTGTTTTCTCATCGTTATTTAAGTCACTTCAGTGTGCGTAGAAAGAATTTTTCCTACAATGCTATTTAGTGCTTCATAATGGACAGTCAATAATTATGGCATTTTTGAGGAAATGCCAATAATGGAAAAACCTAAATTCCGGGTAAATGCAAAATCCGATTTCGCAGACCTGATTTTTTAAAATACTAATGGAAGCTTTCATGAACCCCGTACAAAAGTCCTTTTGTATTTAAATCAATTTCTTACAGATTTACCGAGCATTGTTTGATGCTGGGCGTGAAAAGTAGGAAATTAGGTGGTACTCCAATAAGCAACGTATAAACCACGATTTTTTGACGTAACCTTTGCCCCTACCAAAACTATAGAAGACACCTTTTTTGTAAAGAATTAAATGGGGAATATTTTTGCCAATGCGACATTTTGTCTATCTCCAACCAATTTGGAGATATTCGATAACAAACACTTTTTGACAGCTATTTTCCAATATGGCGGCCAAAGCTCCAGTCCAATTGTAGGGGAGTTTTAGTATTTTGATAAGTATTATATAAGGAAGGTCTCTGCAAAAATTCAGCGACATCGCAATTATTTACTCCAAACGTCAATATAAGATCTTATTTGACAGGATTACTTCCTATTTATTGATAGTTTTTGTTTTTAAACAAACAAAAATAAAACTGGTGGAAGATTGATGGAAACCAACAGCTTTCCTTTCCTTACAAAGGTGCGTTTACTGTTCAGCGTTTGGTGCGCCGCGAGCGCCGCGGTAGCCGTGAATCGCACATCGAAATCGCTCGCATTGTTTACTGGTCCGCGCCGTGCGCGCGAGTATTTGACTTTGCAAAATACTGTTGTTTTTGTTGTATCTAGTTCGTGTCAAAAATGGAGGTAGACGACGATCAAGATTACAATTATCAAGTAGCTCATTTCAATTACCGCCATAATATTTGGCGTCGTAAGCTGATTGCTTTAGCATATTTATCAAGTGTAAACCAAAACTTCTGTATGCCTAAGAGGTTTTATATACGGCCTATATACCAAAAGAGGCAGGAGCAAGGGTTCCATGCAAATCTTATTGCTGAAATGAGGTTAGGTGATGAAGAGCAATTCTTTAATTTTCATAGAATGAGCCCGTACAAGTTTGATGAACTTCTTGGTCTCGTGGGACCTACCATAAAAAGACAAAGTTTGACCAGAAATGATGTAATAAGCGAGTCGGAGCGCTTGTCAATAACATTGAGGTATGTTTACTTCCTCCTAGGTCCTATCATATAAATCATTTCATGGATTTCTCCACAAGGTCCTACCTAGGGATATAGCTAGTTCGACCTACTATTTTTAAATAATAAAGCCAATTATTGTCAATCCTGCTACTAGTAATTAGTAAATAAATTAGTTAAAATACTTATTTTTGTTTCAAGGTATTTGGCATCTGGAGACAGTATGCAATCTCTAACATTTGCATTCAGAGTGTCAAAAAGTTCTGTTTCAAATATTGTTCGAGATACCTGCGTAGCCATCTGGGATGTTTTAAGCCCACTTGTATTTATGGAGCCGACAGAGGAAAACTGGTTGATTACAAGCGAGAAATTTTTCAACCGATGGAACTTTCCCAACTGTGCTGGAGCAATGGATGGAAAACACGTTATCATGCAAGTAAGTGGAGACCATGCAGTGACGTAGGAACCGGGGGAAGGGGGGCCAATGGCCCCCGCAACTTTGGTCTAGGGGGGGAAAGGGGGGGGGCAAAACGAACATGAGTTAAAATATTATTCCCAGAATTTCCGTAGTAAATATGCCCTTACACTTGTACACTTGTATATGTACCATGTACCATATGTTAAAGGGGTATTTAACCGCAAAACTACAAAAATATATTTCATTCAGGCTAACTAGTAATGAATTTAGCAACTAACAGAAAAATTATTGGGGCCACCATGACCTCCCAAAAAATTGTCAAACATGACATTTTTCGAGCTAGGTCCCATCGGCAAAAATCTCCCATAAGAAATAACATGGGGACGATCTTTATGCCCCGTGACCTTGGAGGATTTTGATCCAAAAAAATACTGGCCATTATTAACGTACTCGACAGCCTTTTCTGTAAATTCTCTATATTTTGTTTTGTAATTTGGGCAAGTAGTTCGGTCAAAATATGCTGATTACCAAGATGGGGTGTGATTTTGGAATGCATATTTTTGCGTGTTTGAGGGTATATTTGGGCACAGTTTCAAGACACGATGTTATAAAGGGGCATTTTAGATTGGTACTATGCTCTAGTATCTATGTGGACCAAAAAAAAGCAGGTTAAAGCCGATTTAGGAAATTTTCCAAAACACCAATTTTTTCCAATTTCTGGATCAAAAAAATTAAAAAAATTCGGGTTAAATCACAGTTACAAGATATATTTTTTAAACGGTCATTTAAGTGTAGTATTGTGCTATAGATCACGTGGTAAAAAATAATTTTGGGGGTTTTTAGCCCCTTTAATGTTATCACACATAAATACCTATGTGCAATAAAGAGCTGAACTCTGAACTCTGACTTATACAATTCGACAGTAACCTTGGTAAAACGAATGTGTTTGACTATTTATTTATTTATTTATTTATTTATTTAATTCGAGTTTCGTTTTAACATCACAGATGTATGAAACATGTCATGAACATAATATAGGCAACTAGGCCTAAAAATTATTACAGAACTATTCCTAATACATACATACACAAATAATAAATACATACACAACACACATAATACATAATTTCATAGCTATACATGGAGTCTGAAATCAATTTAAAATTTAAAATACAAGCTTGGCTTACTGGTTAAAATATACATGTTTGAACTTGTGTTTCCTGTACATAATCATCAACTTGATAATATGCTTTCCCAATTAGGTAATTTTTAAGTGAGCTTTTAAATTTATCTATGTCTGCAATTTCTTTTATGTTGCTTGGTAGCAGATTCATTAAAATTGTTCCAGCATATACAGGTGCTTTTTCATATCTAGCTAGATTATGCCTAGCTATATGATATATAGATATGCTTTGTCATTACATAAAAAATTAGGTTGAAATTTAATAAAATGGGCCATTTTACATTCATTTCTAGATTTTTAGATCGCAAATAGTTACTGTTAAACATAGTTTATAGAGTCCGAGTGCTGTTAAAACATGACGAAATAACTTTAGTGTGACAAAAGATCTTTTATGTAATTCTAGCCTACATACCATATGATTTTAATAATTTTAAATGCAATAATCTAAAAACGTCAAAGACATAAAATTTTTTTTTTTTTTCAGGCACCACCCAAAAGCAGGATCTAAATACTAAAAACTTCAAGGGCTCGAACAGTCTCGTGTTCTGCGGCCGTGATGCAGATTATTGTTTTACTCTAGTAGACATTGGGGCATGGGGAAGGCAGAGTGAGGGGGGGTTTTTTATAGAAATTCAAAATTTGGCAAAGCAATAATGCAAGGCCAAATAAATCTGCCGGCCCAAACAAAAATCCCAGGATCTAAAGGCGGGTACACCCTGTTTTTTGTTGCGGACGCAGCGTTCCCAAGCCCCAAACCTTGATGGGACCATTTCCACAGAGGGGCTTTCTGTGGAAAAAAAGGTTTCAATTACCGGCAAGTCGAAATCGCGATATTAAAAACGTGTCGGGCATCCTAGTGGCAAGGTTCCAATTTTCAAGAAGCCATAACTGGCAAACACCACAAGAATACTTTAAAACAGTGTATTTCTTCAAAACTACCTACAACGGGAAGACATAGGTCGTTTTCCAAAGATCGCCGTTATTGTCCCCCCCAGATTCGTTGGTCGTGAAACGATAGATGGCGTTCAAGAAGGCGAGTGGAGAACAAGGGGTTGGGAAAAAAGGGGTCCTCCGAACCTTGGGAAATCAAGTCCATACATCACCAAAAGAGCTGAGAAACCAAAACGAGTTTGCAGACTACTTCATAAACGGGGCCAAATTGAATGGCATGGAAGCAAGCGGGCTGGAAAAAATGGGTATAAAAAAAAAATTTCAAATTATTTTGGTCTGCAAGTTTTTTTTTTAAAAAAATTCAATTTTTCATTTTCTTTTCATTGTCAAAACTGTGCCTTGTGCTGTCTACAACATCTTCAAGCGAAGATGGGGCCGCTTCCCTTGCTGAAATCCTTGGGAAAATTTTAACCATTTTGCCAAAATGGTCATTAATGTCCTTTGAGGTAGGAGGGGGTTCGGGGGCGGTAGGGGGGGGTTTTTCGGGGAGCTGCAGGGAGCGCTGCTCATGACGATCCCTCTCGGCGTCGCTTACTTGATACTGAAACACAGAATTTAAATTTAAATTTTAAAACCATGTTTGACCGTATTGTATAATATTCCACAGCTTTTGTTGATAGATTTTAATTATTTTTAAATAAGTGTTGTGTTCACAAAAATAAAATTTTGTATTGCAGCTTCTCTGTCTAAAACACGGCCCGGGTTATAAACATGTTTTTTTTTGACCATTGAATATAATTGAATTTAAATAGTGTTTGATTTGTACCCTAGCCGTCATAAAATTTTTACTTTGAGACTATAGTTGTTGTTTTATTTTCATTGGGGCCCTCCCCCCTCTCGGGGGGACACCTGTTTTATGCGTCGACGTAGTCCTTTTAAAAGTGGGTCTAAGCGATTGACTGCCAAAGACTTCTTTTAAAGGTAACCTCTTCCTCAAAAAACTCAAACTCTTCTTCAGCGGAATTTGAGTTTGAGTTGTGGACTGAGGACGGCGATTGTGGCATAGAGTATGCACCCTCTCCACTACAAGATGCTTGGCCTACCGATTGTGGTGGCTTGAAATTTGATACAGACCTGTTAATACAAACAAAAAATAGATAACCATGACATAACATAACATAACATAACAGGTGTAGGCCTAGTAAAATACCTAAATGGTATACTTACTTTCTTGGCGCTACAGTATCGTTTAAACATTCTTGTCTTTGGATTTTAAACGGGGACTTTGGGCCGTCCTAGCACGAACACATAAAAATTCAGATTGTCTGAAACGGCCTTGTTTTTTCTGGGGGGTTGATTCGCCGGGTGTTTTCGCACTGTCCCCTACCACTGATTGCTTTTTTCCTTTAAAAAAAAAAACTTTTGGTTTTTTTCGCTCACGGGGTTCGCCATTGCGTCGGGGCCTACAGGGGTTTGGCTTTTGTCGCTTTTTTTAAAATCCCCCACTGAAAATCAGTTATATAACTGAGTGGGGAGACTCAAATACAATTTTTTTATTTTTTTATTTAAAGAAAAGAGTCTTCTAGTATCCACGGTTTTAAAACAGCCCCCACACTGGAGCCGCTGGCTGGTTGGAAACCTTTTCTTTTTACGTATTTATCATGTATCGCCTTAAACAATTTTTGGACAGTTTTACAGTTTAGATTTCCATCTATAACCAAAAAAATTTGTTAAAGTGAGGGCCCAGTATATGGATTTTTTCAGAGTTGTTGTTTAAAAATGTTTTCTATAGATTAGTCCTAGGCTAGAATACAGGACTGGCTTGGGTAGGGCCCAAACTTTCAATGAGCCGAGCCAGAGGAACACAGTGTAAGGCTTTAAAAAAAAAATTTAAAATATGGTCGGCTACCTAGACTATGCTAGGGCCTATCCCTGTATTACCCTATTAAAACTATACTTATTCTGTGTGAGGGGCACAAATGAAAAAAACAAAAGGGCCTAGGGCTTTGCCAGTCTACAAAAAACACATACCTCACTCAAAGCCCCAGGGCCCAACCCGAAAAATACAAAAAATATTTGGGATAGAAATTGTTTTTAGAAAGCGGGGCAAATTGTGCCCGCTTTTTGTATTTGGGGGGACGCGTGATTAAAATTTAATTCGGGAATGTCCCGCCGAAACCCGGGGGGTATGCAACCCCCAGCCCAAAGGGAAAACAAAATTTAAAATACTTACCACCAAATTTTGCTAGCTACTCAGCCCTGCTATAGATTTCAAAATTTTTTTCTCTATAGTCCTTTGACTTCATGCCCCCCAGACAAGGGTCGTTCCGACGCAGTTTTTAAAATTGCGTCCACCCCCGCTGGGGTTGTAAAATACAAAAATATTTGATCTTACATACATCCAAAGGGGGTGATTGAAATTACTCTTTTTTTAAATGAATGAACTTGAACTTTTAAAAGTTTTTTTTGAACGAACTTTTCATTTTAAAAAAGTTTATTTGAAAGTTCTTTCCCCGGGGTCGAGCAGCCCGCGAGCTTAAAAAATAACAAAACGTTCCATCGTAGGCCTCGTTGAGCACTTCAGCTGTTTATGACAAGTCACGTACATTCACGAATAAAAAAGATGCACCCAACTAATTCGGAAAAAAAAAATTTGGGAAACCTAAAATGCTAAGTAGGCCCTACTGCCATAATTTTACAGGCTGGTCGACGAAATGTAGTACAAATCACAAAACGATCAAAAAAAGCTCAACACTTTCGTAAAATCAAAACCCCGAGTAGTTTGGGACTCGAAAAAACGTTTAGTTTTTTCGGTTTTTCTTCATTTTAGTTTTTTTTTTCCAAAGAAATTTAAAAAGAACTTGTTCAATTTTAGACGAACTTGAACTTTTCAAAATTTTAGGTTTTAAAAGAACTTGAACTTTTTAAAAGTTCATTAGGCCTATTTGAGCTGTGAACTGAACTTAAAAAGTTCATTTTAAAAAAGAACTGACCCAACACTGTTTGTTGGAACTACTTTAAAAATGTTATTCTATACTGGCAATGACAAAATGAAGTTATTAAAATCATAGTTAAATAGCGTGCAATCCACTGAAAATGCTCAGCCTTCAACGCTTATGTACTCAAATGTGCAATAATCCGTATTTTTTATATTATGTAGTCCATGAGTTAGTTTTATAAATCCTAAAAATGTATAAAAACATAGCACTAACTGACCAAAATAATTTGTGAACTTAAAATTTAAAAAAAAAGTAAAAGTAAAAATCTTAATTTTATAAATGAGTACATTGGTGTGAAATTTGAGCGCAATCGAAAAATAATTTTAATTTTTTAAATTTTTTTCGACTTATAACACCTACTACATGCAGATGCTTTATCCGATTGTAATGATTTTTTTACAGGACCTTAATTTTATGAAAAAATATATATTGGTGTGAAATTTTAGCGCAACCGAAAAATAATTTCTTATGAAAATCGCAATTTTTACGCTTTTTTTCGTTTAAAAGAAAATTACGCTCATCCAGCAACGCGCCTCGATATTATATTTAATCGACTATCTCCGCTACCTGGCGGAGGCTCGTCTAACTCGCTCGTCTGACCTTGGGTAGGGTTGGTTAGGTTGGTAAGCCTCATTCTTGGAAAAGTCAAAGCAGCGATTACGACTGGATCGGAATCTCCTTGAGTTTTGTATTGAATATTTGAAGAATTTGTACATGATTCATCGTTGTTGAAATGGCAGAAAATGAGCCTATAGACCTTGGTCTTATTAGCAAATCTAAAAGACCGTCAGGTAAATAATTTCTAAGTCTAGGGTAGGTAGTAGGAGGCTAGGTTAGGCCTAGGCCTAGGGGCCTCCAAAAATGTCACTTCAAAATGTCTTGAATGTTTTGCTTAAAATCCCATACCAAGTCTAGGCCTAAAAACTAAAAATATGCATACGCCTAGCAAACCTTCTCAGGCTAAACTTGCCTGCCACAATAATTTGCTTTGATGTGTCAAAAGTGGGATGGGCCCTAGTTTAGGGCCAATACCCTAGGTCACCTCTTTAGGCTTAGTTTGGCTAGCCTAGACCCTAGCCTAGGCCTAGCCTAGGCCAACCAAGGAGGTATGAATAATGTAAGGAGACAGCATGCGCTAGGCCGGCCTAGGCCCTATCTGTGGCTGTAGGCCTACAAATCTACATGTCCGTTTTGAACGTCTGACCCAGTCTGATCGCAGTATTTGCTGCTTCTCGTTGGTTCTGACCAATATGGCGGCTACTAAAACATAGGGTAGAGTTTTTCGCAGCATTTACTGCTTCTCGTTGGTGCTGATTAATATGGCGACTGCCATCGACGGCCGCCATGTTAAAATGGGGGCACTGAAACAGCTGGTATTATACTTAAAAGCCTACATTGATAATAACTCTTGTATTAATATGAGAATGAATAATAAAGAGGTGAAATGTAATTTTTGTTCATTGTGCTCCGTTTTTGTTTGTTTGGTATGTTCATTGCTTTGACAATGAGCTTTAATAATACCGACGACCTTGCTTTGGGTTTGAGGCTCTCGCCGACCACCATTGTCGTTCAAAGTGGCTACGGTTTTGATGACGCCATGCTGTCTCCTTACATTATTCATACCTCCTTGAGGCCAACCAACTTGGGTTTAAGCGCTATGAGAGTAGGGTTGCCAACCGTCCAGAATTTCTCCGGGCAGTCAGGATTTCAACACATTTGTACGGATGGAGGAATTGAGCCGTTCCAGATTTGTTGTTGTTTCTGTTTCCTTTGTTTGTCACTTTGTCCCGAATTTGATGTTCACTACATGATCTTCTAAAAGCATTATTATTGATCCTCTCAATTTACAATGTAGGCTAGAATTACTCGCAATATGTTTCAATTTGGTAGCCCTAATTTGTTCTCGATCTCTGCCATTCTGTTGCCATTAGCTGCTCTCATTGTCCTCAACCGCCGCCTGTGTACGGCATAGCCTAGGCCCATATGCAATCACCGGGTCCTCCCCCCCCCCCCCCCAACTTTCCGTTCAGCTGACAGGCGGCATATAGTCCTAGCAGGCGCAAACACATTTTGTTTTGTCTGAACAGTCACCAGTCAGCACGTACGATTTGAGCGGTGAACTGTGTAGGCCTACTTGTGCTTGCGATGTTCATTGTTTACATGACATCATTAGGTAGCCTACCGGTACTAAAAGTATTCAACAAATTCAACAACCTGGTCCTTTAAGGGTTGCAATAAAGACAATTTCAATGATGTTTGTTTCCATGTAATACATATTAGCCCAACTCCATGCCCATCCCCTACTAAATTTAAGCTTGGTAGGTATAGGTGGGCGTAGGCTTGACAATCTATCCTAGGCCTGACACTAAGTAGACTATGGTACTCTCTTATTCTCTCACTTCAATGTTTCATTTCATTTCATTTTTATTGCATTCTTTTTTTGTATACCCATAAGCATTGATTGATTGAATATTGCTTAACGTCTCATATTTATGCACTTTGGCTAATCGAGACGATGAGTGGTGATAGATGAGGATAAAGTATGAACAGAAGGGAGGAGGGGAAACCCGGTACCGGCACGTAGCCTACTCCTTTCGAAAAGTACCAAGGGGACCAACGGCTTAACGTCCCATCCGACAGAACGGTGTAACTTTGACAGTCATATAGGTTCCTCCACTAACCCGGACTGCCGAGCAGACGTCAAGGAGAACGAAGCCGTTACACTAGCTTTCGAACCCTCCATCTGCTCTAACCAGCGGTATACGTGAGTTTCAGAGTAGAGCGGTCACCCACTCTACCCATGACCACGCCCGATTCTGCTTAACTTCGGTGTTCGAGTGGGAACCGGTTAAACGAGTCGGCTAAACCCTGGCTACCCATAAGCATGTCATTCATAGACATGCGAGTATAAGAACATTGTCGACTATTTACAATATTTACATAGGCTACACAAGATACTACACAAGCTGCCCATTACAACCTTGCGAGAAAAACATCAATAGGCCTAACAAAAATTTAAAACAATTAAAAACCTCTAAAATATAACAAGTATAGGGTACACACAGGTATTAAAATTTAGTTTAGTTTAGTTTGCCTTTTTGATGCGCTTGGGCCCTACATCCATCCACACATTGTTTTAGTGGTGGTCAAATTTTAGCTCATAGGCTGCCTGTAAGCCTCTGGTAGTTGTCACCTGTGACTGTGACTTAATGGCATATTCACGTGTAGGCCTACCCTTAAGTTAAATTTGTATTTATTCTATTCATTGTCAATAGATGACATAGGCCTACATGTCCACATACCACACACAAAGTTGGCCAATAGGCCTATTGCCTTGATTTTTTTCTTAAAACAGAAGAGTGAGTGAACAAACAGTGAGTTTTTTTTTTTCTTTTTTCCGTAGATTGTCCCTATGCTGTCTTGAGCCTGTCCAGGCCAGTGATTTCCATAGCACATCTAGGCTAGGCCTATGAAAGCTTTATTTGATAATTTATCTAGAAGAATCTGTAGGCCAGCCTACTGTACAGGCCATATTGTTTTTTTATTATTTGCCTCACCACACAGACCTTTGGTGAATCTTGCACATCTAAATAGACCTGCTGCTGCTCTTAAAGCCTTCATATCACTGTATCACGTAATCCAAAACATCTCCTAGTCTGTTTGAAACTTATTTGGTTGGGGGGCCTAACTTTTGATCGTAATTTTTTAATCCTAACGTTAATTCGTCAAATATTTGCGGTTTTTCAACCAACAAATTCGCATGTTGGTTGTTGTAGGCTAGTATCTTAACCCTCCGTCACTCGCGCGGATTTCTTAACACATCCCTCGCGGGGGTTGTCAACCCAAATTATTTTGGGCTGTAATTAGTGCAGAAGTATGTTTTGGATATTTCTGTCTGTGCTCATATGTTGTAGAACTACTATTAGATGGTTTTTACTGGGAGGACAGGGAAATAAAATGCCAATGAACCTTTTTGTATAAAATTTATTTTATGTAATTTCCAGTATTAAAAAAATGGACATTTTCAAATATTCAAACAAGGTGTCCAAATTATGCAATTTTAAGTCTTTGTTTCACCTTTTATAATAAAGAGACCAGTTAGTACAATTGCATAGAGAATTTTCCAAATTCCAAAATTTCAAAATTTAAGCCAAAATAGCATTGAGTTTCCCTATGCTGTACTGGTACGTGATCACTCGCTGGGGTTTCACAAACCCCAGCCAAGTTTAGACCGGCAATATACGCCTAAAAGCCTTATGATTGAGTTAAAATTTGCTAACAGATAATCACTTGAAGGTACTGAAATCTAGAGTCGTAAACAGTTGATGCGGAAACGATCGAATGTAGACCCTGGGTTTTAGAACCACGCAGTGGGAGGCTTAATAGACAAACTAGGCCCTAATAAAGATATTGTTTGTGGTTGATTTTACTTGAAACAATGACTAAAAATTGTTTGCCCCCCCAACCGAAGATGTTCTAGATCCATTCCCATTTAGGCCTACGTATATAGGCCTATCTAAATGTTATTATTTAAGCTGCATAGGCCTACCACTACATCCTCATCGTTATCCATTGCCGTTTCCTGCTTCTGGCAGGGTCAGCTTGGGTTTAGCAACCAAATTTTTCCACTTCTTTCTATCCTCCCACAATCGTATCTCGTCCACATCTTCCCAGCTCTCTCCTCTTGCCTCCAAGTCTCCTGCTATGATGCCCTTCCATCTCTTTCTTGGTCTACCCCGTCTTCTTCTTCCTTCTTCAATCCTTCTTTCATACATTTTCTTGGGCATCCTATTTTCCCCCATTTGTTTCATATGTCCATACCATCTCAACCTTGTCTTTCCTATTCTGTCACTTAACTTTTCTACACCTAGCATTTCTCTAATGTCCGTGTGTCTTATTCTGTCCCTTCTCGTCTTGCCCACTGTGCTCCTCAGGAATCTCATCTCTGCCGCCTGCATCTGACTCTCCTCTCTATCTCCCATTGTCCAGGTTTCTGCCGCATATGTAAGGATCGGTATGAAATAGGTTTTACTAGTGTCATCTTATCTTACACTGAATAGGTATTTCCTTATCCCACACCAGGCCTAGGTTTTACTAGTGTCATCTTATCTTACACTGAATAGGTATTTCCTTATCCCACACCAGGCCTAGGTTTTACTAGTGTCATCTTATCTTACACTGAATAGGTATTTCCTTATCCCACACCAGGCCTTTCACACACTGGTAGAAGTTACTGGCCTTTTGTATTCTGATGTTAATCTCCTTTTTAATCTTTCCACTTTCCATTACTTCAGTTCCTAGATGCTAAAACTATCTATATAATGTACGAGTCAAGGTGAATAAAGTTATTGTTATTGTTATTGTTATTGTTATTGTTATTGTTATCCACCACTTTCAGGGTTTCTCCTCCAGCCACTACATATTATTATACACTTACTGTTCTTCGAATAACGAGTCACAAATAATATTATTGGTATTACACTTTATTGACACTTAGTTAACTGATACGAATACAGACACGGATATAAAACTGATCGGATAATCGGCTATGGACATACCTTTTCTTCCATTCTCAACCAGCCATCTCTCTCTCTCTCTCTCCTCTGACATCCTCCGCCCTCTCTAGCTAGATGCATCACACAGGCTGTGAAGCGGCAATTCAAATCATCAAGTACCATGAAGCGGTGAATAGATAACAATACGGTACCTAAAACTGGTCTTGTCCTTATACCTATCTTTCTTCTACTAGTACCTAGTTTATCAATCCGTACGAATTTTATAGCGATGTCATCAGAGCTGTTATGTATTTCAGACAGCGCATTCAAACAGCAGAGGTTACCGGCATGGCAGCCAATCCTCACGGCTGGGACGGTACTACCAACCTTCTTCGTGATCGGAATCGCCTTCATTCCTGTCGGCATCGGATTGTTGTACTTCTCCGATATGGTAAGGACACATCTGTCTGAAGTTGTTGTACTTCTCCGACATGGTAAGGACACATCTGTCTGAACCGTTGTTTGCTTTTAGCTCCGACTGCTTATTTGCGTGGCCAAAGTTAGAGAAATCGTACTAACTACGTTAAATAGAGAAGCGCGTCTACATATTCGTGTGCTAAAAATTCCGTCGGAGCACCGCCTTAAAAATGTAGCGTACCCACCGTCCAAGGGTATGCAACTGGATGTAGTCAAAATCCATGTCAAGCATTTTAATATATTCTAATAGTTTGCCTGAGGCATGAGCCTACACCTAATAATAATAGTGTCCATTATAAAAATGTATGTATACATATTATAACATCCATTGTCAACGAATAATATCTTACCTATTGCATTGTATTCAAATTAAGCGTCGTTTGACCATAAATACCACAGTGAAGTCTACGATGGCAATCCTTTTTTTATTTTTGACTACAGGTTACTTGAGTCACAACATTTGGTAGATTTTGCAATGATGTGCTGAAGACAAAATCACTGAAATTTGAAGCTTCCGATAAAGTTTCTATTCCGTGCATTGAAAGTAAAGGAACCAAGCACCAAGTGGCCAAGGGCATCCCAATTTTTACGATTATCAAAGAATTTAGAGTAAAGGGTAACATAATTTTGCAATTGAATTCATCAGTTATCTTGCCGTCCTACTTCTGAGCAGTGGTCAAGCCTTGGGCTTCTTTCTACATCCATTCTTCCACGCAGGGTCAGCTTGGCTTCACAAATTTCCACTTCTTTCTATCCTCCCACAATCGAGTCTCTGCTACATGCTCCCAGCTCTCTCCTCTAGTATGTAGGTCTCTTGCTATGGGGTCTCCTTCCATCTAATCCTTGGTCTCCCCCATCTTCTTCTTCCTTCATCCTTTTCTCATACATTCTCCTGGGAAACCTCTCTTCCGTCATTCGTTTCATATGCCCAAACCATCTCAACCTTGTCCTTCCCATCCTGTAATAATAATAATCAAACACCCGGTTCCAACATAAGTCAGGTCGGGGGGTGACGTATCACCAATTTCTCGGGCTGTGGACTTTCAGTGTTTGCTAGCCAGGCTCAACACCTCCTCATCTACTTCGATGTTTTCTATGACAGGCATTTCTACCAGTTCTCTCCATTTCTTTCTATCCTCCCAGAGTCTTTCTTCATTAATTCTTTTCCATGATTTCCCTCTTTCTTCAATGTTCCATTTTATTTGGTCCCTCCATCTATCTCTTGGGCGTCCAACTCTTCTTACTCCCCCCCATGTGCGTTCAAATTCTCTTCTTGGTATTCTATCTTGTTTCATTCTTCGTACGTCCTGTACTTAATTAAATTAATTTGGTAGGTCTACCTAACTGTGGATGCCATATTCCTCAAAAAGCTCGGAAAAATAGTTTTAACTCAGGCCTACTAGCGATAGGTAATTATTTGAATCTAGGCCTTGGGTATAAAATCGTGGGGTGAAGCCATTTTTAAATTGTATTTACAACATAGGCGTAGGCATACCATTGGCACTCTTCAAAATTTGAGTACTAGTCAAAATAGGGTGTTGGCCTTTGAGTAAGTAAATACAGTAAGTTCTATGCCTTGTGTGTGAAATTTGTCATGGCAATATATATGAATCTTTGCCATCATATAATAATGTTGTTTTAAATGTGTTCTGCACTAATAAGTACATCAATAAGCGTCCTAAGTGTAATCCGCACAGGTCTTTCTGACCTTCCCCTGTTGAAACCTGCCTTGCTTAAGAAGGCACTTCCCGTTTGCCCTATCTTGCCCATGTTATTTTACTAATATTTAGATTGGAGAAGGGTTGACAGGTTGGGAAAGCAAAGAGAACATAAATCCCAGCCTGAAGGGTTGGGGGCAACAAAACTTTTCACCTGCTGATGACAACTGCAGCTAATTTAAAGTTGTTACCTTAATCCACGACGCGTTTCGTCCTTCTGGGACTCATCAGGCAGATGGTGGCCACTAAAAATCAGCTAACTACATGCAAACAAAACTCACAACACATAACCAAACCTTTGGTAGGGCCACGCAAGAAGCAAATTCTGCATGCATGTTGTCATCATCAGCAAGGTTACTTTTAAACACCATTCATACTGAGCCACACTGTCAGCACAACCAGTAAGGGGGCTTCCCTCCCAACTCTGGTGCTTGGGAGACAAGAAATCCATGACTCACCCTGGATATTATTACGTACTTACTATTAGCATAATAAGATTTTTCAAAGTTCACTTGAGTCTTCTGACTCTATTCATTTGGCAATTTGTCTTTCTTCTGCGAGCTATGTTCTGTGCCCAATTCAGGCCGGGAGTGCCCCCTTAAGAGGATAGGATAGTCGCAAAATTAAAACCACACGAAATTACAGTTTTTTCGTGATATCTCGAGAACGATGCAAAATACCTAAAAACTGATTCTAGAACGAATTGTGGTTTTGTTAGAACAATATAATGCAAGAAAAAATATTTAAATATAATAATCGGTGCGGTTTGTATTTAAGATATAAATTTAATTAATTACATTTCTAAAAAAACTTATTACCATCACATTGCAATATTTTTTCTTGCATTATATTGTTCTAAAAAAAACACAATTCGGTCTAGAATCAGATTTGGGATATTTTGCATCGTTCTCGAGATATCACTAAAAAACTAATTTTGCGTGGTTTCAATTTCGCGACTATCCCATTCTCTTAACTCGCGCACTCGTGGGTTCTCTAAAGATAAAACGACCTCTTCTCCCCGACAGGTTTGTGAGAAGATGATCGACTACACCGACTGTCTGCGCAAACCCAACATCGGTCCCCCGTTCAAGTGCGCTGACGTAATCAAGGATCCGTCCGCGACCTGCAAGTGCGAGGTCGAGTTCACGCTGACCGAAGACTTCAAGGTAAGACATCTCTATGGTAAGACTCCGTTATGGTAGTACTCCATTATGGTAAGACTCCGTTTCCTTTACCAGTTCTAGCGGTTTTTTGTCGAGTAAGCGGACAGGTTTCATCAACGTTTGAGTTCTCGGCTCATGTCTGATGCATTTGTATTTGATTGTATTTTTCCTTTATTTGGAACTACAATAAAGTTTTTAGTGTAGGCCTACCTTAAATATAGAGTAGTACTTTATCTGGATCATTCAAGTCCTCTTTAAACAAAATCACATGTTTTTATATAGTATTTTATTTATTATTTTAACGTCTATCTTCAGTTATAAAAACTGATTCACAAAGGAGAACAACTAAATAAAACTAATAACATAAATGCAGACACAATCATCATTATCTGTTGCAACGTCCAACTCTGCGTTGGGTCGGCATTGAAGACGGGCCCCTTCATCTTCTACTCTCCTGATACATTCATCATCATTATCTGTTGCCTCGTCCAACTCTGCGTTGGGTCGGCATTGAAGACAGGCCTCTCCATCTTCTACTGTCCTGCCACCACTTTCTCTGCTATCCCATTCCCCTTCCTTCCTACACTATTCGCCATTGTTGTCGTGGTCTGCCCCTGGTCTCCTACCTGGAATTTCCAATTCCATCATCCTTCTCGGTAATCTCGCTCTGTCCATCCTTTTGACATGTCCGAACCACTTTAATCTTCTCTCTCCAATTCGCTCCATTAAATTCCTCACACCTGTGACTTGATCTCTGATATATCCTCATTCCTTATTCGCTTCCATCTAGTCTTACCTACTAAAGCAGGGGTGGACAATTACCGGTCTCCCGCTCGCCCGGGCGAGTAAAAATTTCGTGCTGGCCCCTAGATCATCAAAAGGTAAAAAAAAAAATTTAATCAACACCTTATCAGCATTAGGGCTATATTGGTGAGTGTTTTTCATTTATCAATGCAACATTAACTAGCTACTTCTACAAGTTATTACTTATTATTGATACAAATTCGCTTGAAATCGCGTTTTAGGCAATCAAACGTTACGCAATTCTCTAAAAAATTTCACCTTCGGCAAATTTGCCTCAGGCGGCTGGAGCTTCGCCCCAGACCCCGACTACGCCGCAATACTACTGGCCCCTACTTATTTTCCCTGGCCCCTAACTTTTTGGTGGATTTGTCTTCCCCTGAAGTAAAGTTAGGCCTATAGGGCCCAAGTAAATACCTGAATCTGACCGTATTGTTTCAGGGCAAGGTGTTCATGTACTACGGCCTGACGAACTTCTACCAGAACCACCGTCGCTACGTCAAGTCCCGCGACGACTCTCAGCTTCTCGGCCGACTTAGCTCAACCCCTTCGACCGACTGTATCCCGTTCCAGATGACGGACAACAACGACACCCGGTCGCAGAAACCCGTCGCGCCGTGCGGAGCCATCGCCAACTCCATGTTCAGCGGTGAGTGATGTAGATAACCTGGCACAAGTCAAGGTCAGGCGAGAGTGAACGCCAACGTTGACAATTTACACACTACTATGAAATAACTTAAAGTACTTAAACAATATATTTTTATTATATATCACCTTCCTCTGACTGGCATGCAAACACATACAACAACCACAGCTAAATGGATAAATAATATAAAAACGACGTGCAATGAAGTCATCATAGTAAATAATTTAGAAAAGAAAATAACATAATAAATAAACATCCTGTCCCTAGAAAAAACAGTGAATTTGAGAGAAATCATTAAAAAAAATTGATAGTTTTAACTTGTTGACAATTCATTTTTTTATGACATGAAATTTTGCCATTTAGCCCGGAATGCTGTGCTAGGTCTACTCATTATTTGCAATGAGACAAAAAAAAAAAATTAAAAAGCTAATTTATTAAAAGCTGATTCTTTCAATTTTTGTCTATTTGGCCTCATGAGTTAGTTGAACCAGAGTCGATAAAGAAGTTTCCCCTTTGGGGAGGTCCCCTTACTCCGAAGTCAAAACGGAATCTAACGTCCTGCGCGCTGAGGGCGGATCCAATGTGAAACTAATAAAAGCACTGCACGCTAAATACGGTCAGTAGATAATCGATGTGCAGTGACGCTAAAATCAACAAATGACAGACAAAACGTCAAACTTTAATTTTATTTCAATCATATTAGCCCAGGGCCCTAGCCTTTTTAAACGATTTCCTTTTGATTTATTATTGTACTATAAAGTGTTGCGCAGGCGTCACTGACATTTTCGTGCGAAATTAATTGAGATATGGGTTGTTTAAGCCTTACGGACGTAAGTGTAGCCTAGGCCCAAGGCCACAATACAGTTTACAGACGTAAGTACGCCCTAGGCACTCAAATCGAAATCTTGCACAATACATATAGTCGGCCTAGGTCCTAAGCTTAGATCTACTCCATCAGAAATATCCTCATCAATAAAGAGAGTTTGCTATATGCGAAAACATTCGCCAACATTCGATCGTATTTAATATTTTGACGTTTCACGCCATTTGTTGTCATCGACTGTTAACTACTAGTAGAAAAGTGACGTAGTTTTATTGAAGTAGTTCCATCAATCGTCACACAGAGTCGCGCGGAACGTTAGATTCCAAACGCCAAAAACCGACTTTTTATTTAACCCAGGGCGGTATAGGGAGTTGGAGGACCTCCCCAACGGGGAAACTTCTTTATCGACTCTGGTTGAACTACTATAGAAGGTTCTGCTGCTGTTCCTTAGCTAAGTAGTTCTATCTTATTGTTTCCCCTATGTTCCCTCTTGTTCCAGATAATCTGGAGCTGTTCTCCAACAAGAACAACAAGAGCACCCCCGTCCCGCTCATCCGGACGGGCATCGCTTGGCCGTCGGACAAACAGATCAAGTTTAAGAATCCCCCCGGAAACGACCTGGCCGTCGGTGAGTAGTCCACACGAGTGAAGCATTTTGAGAATTTGCGTCGGTATTGACAAGAAGATAGGCCTCTCCATCTTCTTCTGTCCTGCCACCACATTCCAGTCTCCTCCTCGCTGTTCTACATCTTTTCTCTCACTATTCTGCCATTGTTGTCGTGGTCTGCCCCTTGGTCTCCTACCTGGAATTTCCAATTCCATCATCCTTCTTGGTAATCTCGATCTTTCCATCCTTTTGACATGTCCGAACCACTTTAATCTTCTCTCTCCAATTCCCTCCATTAAATTCCTCACGCCTACTTGATCTCGGATATCCTCATTCCGTATTCGGTCCCATCTAGTCTTAAAGTCTTGTTACACTATCAACATGTTGACGCAACATGTTGACTCAACTTGTTGACCAGATGTAGATAGCATTGAAATGTGATGCTGCTGTCACACACTGAAATATGTTGACTCAACATTGACGACCACGGCAATATGTTGACAAGAAGTTGAACAAGTTCAACTTTTGAGAAATGTTGACCAGATGTTGACGACGTTCAACCAACGGCTGACCGATATTTTGTCACGTGATCATTTCGTTTAGTTGATCCATGGTGTGGGCTATTATAAAACAAATTTTGTGGGAAGAAAGACTTATTTATGCGAGTAATTTACACTGAAAAGTTATAAAAATCGTACCCGTTTCAGATAAGACACAAACAATAATGATGGGGTGAGTAAAAAATGGTAAAAAAGTTTTCCCAAACGAGACTCGAACCGGGGACCCTTTGCGTGGTAGCCGAGCGCTCTCACCGTTGAGCCAGCAGCGAACTGGAATCCTGCGCCGCTTAGAGTGGTACTGATTAGCCCATCAGATATACACGCAGACTCGAGATGAACATAAAAGCTTCGGGATGGCAATTACGACACTTTTAATTCTTTTATATCGATCTGCCAATACTTTTTTAATGTTATTCACAGCTGTATATGGCATATGTACGTAATTACTATCTATTTTGGTATGAAACAGTTTCGAAGTGGCAGTTCTCTCGACGGAATGTTCCAAATGTCCGTCAACATGTTGATGGAGGTGACACACACAGAGTGTAGTCTTGTCAACAAGTTGAGCCAACAAGTTGTGTCAACATGTTGATAGTGTAACAAGACTTTACCTACAATGCTTCTCAAAACTGTTCGTATTGCAAAATTTATTTATCACAATAATAACAATTTGAAATTGAAATCTTGTTCAGACTAAAGCCATTTTGAAAATTTAAGTACGTCGGAGAAGTATTTCCACTTTCCAGAAACACTTTAACTGGAAATTTAAAAAATACCAGTCCGGTAAGCTGATTAGTTGCTTCAAGTAGGTGTGAAAAGCAGTGGTTTTACATTTTTAACATAGATATCCCATATAATTGGCTAGATTAGCAGTCAGGGGTCCACTTCCGGGACAATTGGAAGCCATCTTGAATGGGTGAGTTTTGCATGTTAATTAGATGGGAGCGATTAATCGAAAAAATATTTTTAAAGATGGCTGTCAGTTTGACAGGTGAACATATTAGACTTTGACACCAAATGATTACTAAATTCCCTTATGCAATAACTTTGCATTGTTTCTGTTTGTTCGATACCATGCTGCACAAGCTAAAACCATATCAAACAATCCAGTAAAAAACTTTATTGCATTAAAAAAGCATAAATTAAAACGCCAAACCGCCATTTTGAATGGGTGAGATTGACCCTTCAATTTGGTACACTCGCGCCTGTGCGGAGGTATTGGAGACTGCGTATCTAGCCTACTATAGGTGTTAAGATATCTATGATTTTTAAGAGAAACAAAACAACACAAATCTGATTTTTTTATTACCCTTGTGCAATCTCCCACCATCTGTGTTGCAGCGTTCAAGGACTACGCGAAGCCCAAAAACTGGAAGAAAGCGGTCTACGAGCTGGACAAGGAACTGCCGCACAACAACGGCTTCGAGAACGAGGATCTGATCGTGTGGATGCGGACCGCCGCGTTGCCAAACTTCCGCAAGCTCTACCGCCGAGTGAACCACTCTGCTGAGGGTTACGCGCTCGGCATGTTGAAGGGGAACTACACTCTTGTCATTGACTACTGTGAGTACGAGCAGAGTTGATGAAGACGTTTCCCCGTCGGGGAGGTCCTCCAATTCCCTATCCCTCCCTGGGTTAACCCTTTCAGTACCAAATATAAATTGGTCAAAATTTAGTTATTTAAGTAGGTAGTAATTTCAAAATACTAATTTTTTCCTAGGATTTTTGTGTTTTTAAAAAAAAAATTGTGTTTTTTCGGGAATTTAGGGAAATTTTGGATTTTAAATTAAAACTTCATTTTAGGTGGGTAGGTCTAAAGATGTAAATTGGATGTAGGCCTACATTCCTAAAACTAGGAAACGCTCAGTTGGACGCGTTGATAAGCGAGCACGTGCTATAGCTAGACCCACATTGCACATTTTTTAAATTTAAAAATTTACGACGTTCGCGTTTCCAGTATTATTTATTATTGCCAAGGTATTTGGGTAAACCCGTGTTTTAAATCTTTACTTTAAAATCCACCGCCATCTAGAGGACCTTGACTTCTTGGGAAAACTATTTAAACTCTTTGTTGACAAATAATAGACTGCTTCCTCGAAAGTATTTTGATAACTTCTAGGTGGCAGTGCATTAGAAACTTCGCGCGTCTTTTCGTTGCCATGGCAACGTTACTTTTGTTATAATGTAATTTCCATCTACACTACTTATCGGATCAAAATAAAATTAACATATTCGTGACCGGACGGACATTCTAAATGATTTGGCTATCTCAGATTTTGTCGCCGTTGAGTTTGAAAAAAAACTTTCGATTAACTTTAATGTAACTTTTTAACTTTTTGAACGATTTTGCCACAAAACTAATGGCATTCAATCGAGAACAAAGCTTGCGGATGGTGAAAATTTCAACTCGATCCGAGCCTCCGTTCGACCGCTATCATGAGCCAAAAAAGCTGCACGACTTTCCGTTGCCATGGTAACCGTACTTTGTTATAATTAAGCGAGCGAAGCGAGCGTTTCCATTTGACTCTGCCGGAAAAATTAGTCACTGGTTTTGTTTGTTTTTTTTTTTTTTGTTTGTTTGTTGTTTTTGTTTTTTTGTTTGTATGTCTCGCGATAACGTTCGAACGGAGGCTCGGATCGAGTTGAAATTTTCACCATCCGCAAGCTTTGTTCTCGATTGAATGCCATTAGTTTTGTGGCAAAATCGTTCAAAAAGTTAAAAAGTTACATTAAAGTTAATCGAAAGTTTTTTTTTCAAACTAACCGGCGACAAAATCTGAGATAGCCAAATCATTTAGAATGTCCGTCCGGTCACGAATATGTTAATTTTAGTTTGATCCGATAAGTAGTGTAGACGGAAATTACATTATAACAAAAGTAACGTTGCCATGGCAACGAAAAGACGCGCGAAGTTTCTAATGCACTGCCACCTAGAAGTAATCAAAATACTTTCGAGGAAGCAGTCTATTATTTGTCACCAAAGAGTTTAAATATTTTTCCCAATGAGTCAAGGTCCTCTAGATGGCGGTGGATTTTATCCACAAAGTAAAGATTTACATACGGGTTTACCCAAATAACTTGGCAATAATAAATAATATCGGAAACATGGCCCTGTGGACAGCGAACGTCGCAAATTTTAAAATTTAAAAAAATGTGCATTGTGGGTCTAGCTATAGCACGTGCTCGCTTATCAACGCGTCCAACTGAGCGTTTCCTAGTGTAATTTCCATCTACACTACTTATCGGATCAAAATAAAATTAACATATTCGTGACCGGACGGACATTCTAAATGATTTGGCCATCTCAGATTTTGTCGCCGTGAAGTTTGAAAAAAAAACTTTCGATTAACTTTAATGTAACTTTTTAACTTTTTGAACGATTTTGCCACAAAACTAATGGCATTCAATCGAGAACAAAGCTTGCGGATGGTGAAAATTTCAACTCGATCCGAGCCACCGTTCGAACGTTATCGCGAGACATACAAAAAAAAAAAAAAAAAAACAAAAAAAAAAAACAAAAACCAGTGACTATTTTTTCCGGCAGAGTCAAATGGAAACGCTCGCTTCGCTCGCTTAATAAGATTTTTTCAGAATTTTTTACATATTTTACATTTTTTGTATCTCAAATAGTAGCAATACTACCGGTAGAAATATATTGCAATTCTGGGACAAACCAAATTTTTTCCATTTTTGCCTTTTTTGCAGATGTGTATTTTAAATTTTCTCTAAAAAGCATTTTTCGTCCAATCGGGATGGGGAAAAAGTAACCCTATTTATTTTTAATGAATGGAAAAAAAATAAAAAAATTCGGGTCAAATTGAAAAAACTATCTTTTACCCAGATATAAATTTAGAAAGTTAATGTCCATGAATATGATCATGTACAGGGGGACTGAAAGGGTTAAATAAAAAGACGATTTTTGGCGTTTAGAACGTTCCGCGCGACTCTGTGTAACAATTTATGGAACTACTTAAATAAGACTACGGCACTGTCTACTAGAACTAGAAGTTAACAGTCGTTGGCCACGAATGCCGTGAAACATCAAAATATTAAATACGATGTTTGCGAATATTTTGGCATTAAGCAAACTCTCTTTATTGATGAGGATATTTCTGATGTAGTAGACCTAAGTCCAGGAACTAGTCCACCACGCTGTGGTTCTATGTCAACTATGTCGGGTTGAGTGGTGGTTTTCCACCATTATCTAGGGCATGAAACTGTAGATACTAAGCTTGCCAGACTCGGTGTTTCTTCCTCATCATCTAACTCCTCCCTCTCCACCAATTTACTCCACTCTTTTCTGTCCTCCCACAGCTTTACTCTTGCCACATGCTCCCACACTTCATCTCGTTTTCCAACGTCTTCTTGAATTAATCATTCCCATTTCTCTCTTGGTCTTCCTACTCTTTTTTCCCCTCCTCTGCCGCTTACAATTCTCATCTTAGAATCCTCTCCCTGCCCTTCCTTTTCATATGTCCAAAACAAAAAAAATATAAAATAATCTCAAACGTTTTTTTTGCCGCACTCAAAATAATATGATGTTGTGTTTTCAGCGTACCAGGTGACGTCCTTCGAAGGCACCAAGCGCATGATCCTGTCTACTACCTCCCTACTCGGCGGGAAGAATCCGTTCCTGGGGATCGCGTACATCGTGGTGGGATGTATCTGCCTCCTGCTCGGTATTGTGTTCCTCTTCATTCATCTGAAGTGTGGGAAGAGGTGAGTGCCGGGCTTCGTCGGGGGAATTTAGTTTTTACCGTAGTCTAGAGCAACCCTCCATTGTAAAGATTGTAGGGGTGTGCGAATCCAATTTTTCATTTCGAATCCGAATCTCGAATCCCAAACACAAAGATTCGCGAATCCAAATCCGAATCCGAATCCAAAATTGGTTTACCTCACACGGAACAAGTAACATAAAGAAATGCCATAATTTCATGGTCCCGTGCTGTTTTTCATTGTTTTTACCACGTTTTCGAGACTCCGTGACATCTTCAGCCAATCAACAACACTTCATCCATCCAGCCTTCTCTGAACGCAAAGTATTTATCTCGCGCGGTAGGCCTATCTTATCTTTTGGCATTGTTCTACTTTTCAAGATAACATCGCGAGGAAACTTCTTGCTGTCATTTAAGAGCATATTAGTAGGCCTAAACATAACATGTATTGTATGGACCCGCACTTATTATTACGTACGAGTTCGGAGATGGACATCGTTCACATAATGCAAACGCATCGCTATGTGAAGGGAGACTGACTGACTCATAAAGAAATAAAGGACTGACTGACGTAAACACGGCGCCCGCCTGTCATCTGAGCAGCTGGCAGCCGGCCGGCTAGGGCTCGCGTGAGAGAGAGAGAGAGAGCGCGCGCTGCGCCGTCCGCTTGCGCAACGCCTGCAGGCAGCCTGCTGCCAGCATCGTCCAAGAGAGAAGAGAGGAGAGAGCGCACTGTTGTTTTTCGAATGCTACGTGCGAGAAAAACATCGCTTTTTCTTGACCAACAAGATGCGAATGGAAATTCTTTGTTTACGTACGCGGCGGCCATGTTATCACGTGATCAATTGCAAACTATAAAATCGACCTATCGATTTATTTAGCCTGTTTCTCGGGAGTTTGGCGCCGGATTCGAATTTTCGAATACTTCGAATTTTTACGATTTCGGATTCGAACGACGAATCGAATTCGAATCCTGAAAGATTCGATTCGGATTCGATAATTTCGAAGCTTCGCACACCCCTAAAAGATTGTGAAGGCCTCCGCCTACCCCAGTGGCATATCCAGTGGGGGAGGTTATGGGATTCAACCCCTCCCCCCCCCCTTCCATGCCAAATTTATTTTATATTCTGTGACTGGGTATTTTATTTCATTTGTAACATTCTCTTAAAGATTTACTTAATTCTAAAATGTGTTTTTTACAGGCATTCTCTCCAGGCCGCCGCACCCCCCCCCCCTCAATTGTACATTTCTACATAGGTACACCACTGGCCCACTCAAGAACTCATTCTTACCTTAGGTATAGTTCATAATATATTCTTTTATCAGTCCAATTCTGAATGAAATGGCAATTCATTAAACAAAACCGTAAAACCCGAGATAAAAATTATGAAACACACTCGGTATCAATCATAACGACAAAATTATACCTAATCATTTACAACACCATAATAATAGTAAAAGTAAACTAGATCTTGACTAAATTCCAACTACAGTCAAGCACATTTTTTATGATATTCAAGGGAACCAAAAATGGTACCTACAAAAAAAAACTACATGGTTTAACAGTGATAAAGGCCTAGTTAGCCAGCTGCTTTATTTCTCCTTGCTTCTATCGTTCCCTGCACTTTTAATTGGAACCAAACCGGTTGGTGTGGAGAGAGCAACATTTCAACGAGCGCGACTTGAAAACTGCCCACGATGTTGCAAGAATTACCCTTTCTGCTGGCGTCGTAGAAACGAGCGCGATCATGGTGCATTGTGTGAGGAATAGTGATGACGGATTGAACGGAGATGCGACAACAAAGCTTTTCGAGGAAAACGTATTTTCAAGATGGTATCCTAATTGGCTGGTCAGGTAGTGAGTGCCCCTCACCCCTCGCGACCCTTGACCGCCCGCCGTAACCACGTGCAGCACACAGAAGTAGCCCTTAAGAACCCTGTTTGAAACAACCGCGTGAACAAACCCCACCCACCTCATATCATCCCTTCCGGATTGGTTCCGACTAAACCTGACTGGAACTATAGTGGTTGAATTTCTGTTACTTCAACCCTTGCGGTGATTGCTCTCCACCGTTATATCCTTTACTTCAAGGCTTTATTTTGAATAATGTTCAGCTAGTCTAATTGTGTTTTTAGTTTTTACAGTGTCGATCATCTGAGCGTACCTATCAGTAAAGTAAAGGTACTTACCAGTAAATTAATGACAACTGCATGAAGTATCTGGTGTATATTTTGTGTTCTGTGATTGTTATGTGTACTTGTTGACAATGTATTATGGCTGTTATATAGATAAAATGTAACAAATGTATGCCATGTAATGAAACTGCTAAATAAACTGAACTGATATATTATGTTTTGTATTTGTGGAGAGTGTATTTAGTATTTACATTAGCGCCCCATGTTACCCTTGCCACTCTTTTCAGTAAGCCAATTCTCTTATTACTCTCTTTTCAGCACGACGGAAATGATCACAGTCAGTTCACGTACTCCATACGAATAAACCTCGAGGAATCTCGGCGAGGATAGTCCTAGTTATCTGCACCAGAATGTAAGTATGTGTGGCGGGGTGAGAATGCCTCGCTGTCACTAATAGAGGCAACACCAACACGAGAGTTTCAGGTGACGTCACATCCACCATTGTTAGGCTGTTGTCATGGTGCCATATTAACACACTATTTTGCTGTATTTTATTCAAGTTTACTCAAAGCTGCACAGCAGCTATGCAAATCAATTAGTTATTAATCTATTGTTAGACTACTAATAGTTGTAGGATGAGCGAAGCAAAGACTTCAATTTCACTGACCCCCCAAAAAATTTAGCTCGGGTGTTTTTTTTCTTTTCTTTTTTTTCTGTCTGTTCACACGATTCCGGGCAAACGGCATATTCGATCTTGATGAAAATTGGAGGGGTCCTTCGATTTCTCTGAACTTAGATTTGCCACGTTTTTGGGTATAATCGAAGAAATATTTCTCATGAATATCGTACTTTTAAGATTTTTTTTTCGATTTGTAGTGCGATATTTTCGTGACATTTGGGGCCGATTCTGACCAAACGGGTGGGGCTACAACGTTCATATTTCACATGGACAGGTTATGGTGATGTAGTACCTTTTGAAAGAAAAAGTTGAAAAAGTTAGCCAGAATCCATAGAAATAAAGGTTTTAATATGAGTTTTTTTAGGTTTATAATAACAATTAACAAGTAACAATAGAAACTTGACAACAATCAGCTACAATGCATTCAAAAAGCACTTGTAATTGTAAAGGAAAAGTGGTCCTAGGCAAACTAAAAACTTACAAAAAAGCTCATCCATCAACGCGGCGGGACTTAAGCGTTTTCCAAGTTAATGTAATAATAGTTAATGTTTACACTTTTACAGTTTTTCTGAATCTCTTTTGAGTTGTGTTGTTAATGATTACATATTGATTTTTTTAAATTGCATTTTTTTTTTAAATACTGTAAGCATTAACGTAACAAAAACTTTCAGCACCTGTAACTACAACTCTAGTGTGTGCCTGAGTTGATCTCGAAGTGAACGGTATCCGAGCGCTGTGTCTTTAGTAGGACTGCCCAACAGTATTGATAATTCGATACGATATCGATATGAAGAAAAGAATTAAATTAAATGTCAATATGGAAAATAAAAATGTAAATTGTTTAATTTTTTTTTATATATAGCGTGCATCGCTAATATGTAGGCCTCCTATGACAAAAAAATAAATTCAAAAAATAAAAAATAAACTTGCTTGATTACTCGCGGATCAATGCCAGAATCAACAAAACTTTGAATTTAATATGTGCCTCATTAACGTTCTAATAAAATAAATCCAGGCTTCTGATTAGGGGTTGCCATAGTGATAACCAAGTTGCTTTGTAGTAGTTAAATATACTTGCCACTTTAACTGGACATTGGTATAAATAAACTGAACTCTAGTCTTAAGTAAAACTTAGTTATGGTATCTCCTGTGTCGTTGTTCCAGATGATGGTGATGCCGGTGATTTCTTCAACAACACTGTTACCAACCTACCGGTCGTATCGTTCAGACTACAATCGGCGCCGCCGGTATTTATTCCGCTCCTCACACTCGCGGGGCTCGCGTCCCTAGGTTCAGACGTTAGTTGTGATATTTAAAAGCTTAAAGATTTATATTATCTCTTTTTGAAACATTTTGCTTCGCTTGATATCTTGTGTTTATTACGGCTTTCAGTGCACCAAGGTATTGGGTTCAAACCCCGACTAGGTTGATAGCTTTTAGTTTTACCAAGACTATGTGTATGTCTTATTATTACAGTATGTAGATGTACACTTGTTACGTACTACTCGCCAATGGCGAGTTCTAATTCATAAGTGTCAAGATTTTTTTGCACAATAATTGTTCATCTTTAAAGAAACTTTAGGTAATGTTTGTTTGTGTTTGCAATGTCATGATTCAATTTTAATGAATATGACTAATTTATTGTAAAAACCACCATACAAAAATTGTAAGCTAGGATGTTGCTTTATGCTTAAAGCCTTAAGTAGGCATCTTTATGACCTTAGAAAGTAGAAACCAATATTGTTTTGGGGGGGGCAAGGCCAATGTTTAGGCCTATCAAAGGAAACCCCCCAAAATGTTTACAACACCAATAAGTTGATTCTTTGGTTCCGGTAGAACCTAATGCTGCCCTGCTTGTTACTTAAAATGTAAGTTAACTTCTCATTTCTGGTCTCCGTAGCTACGCGGTACGTAGGCCTAGGTACATTTCCTTGATTGTAAGTCGCACTTGAAGAAGTCGTAGATTTGTCTTGGTGGTGGTGGGATCGGAAGAGCGAGCGTTTGCAGTGTCGTTTAACCTTTGAACCTTTTGTTTTTTAATGTTTCAATTGCAAACTAATTATTGTTGATAAAGTTAAGACTTGTCCAATGGTTTCGGCATCTTACGCCAAACAGCAATCTGAATGTGGTATGGTACACGGACGGATTGGGTGACAAACCACTATGTACCAGGGTTCATAATAAACTCATATGACTGAACTTTAACCTAACCTGGGTTATAGTTCAGTCAAGTGATTTCATTTATACATTTCCGGTTAATGAGTTGTTGTGTATAATTTTAAACCAGGGTTCGATAAACAATACCGCCCGCTGCGCTACCATAAACAAGTTTCTGAGAAGGCCAGCAACGAGCTTTTTAATAATATATTATTTTATCTGGAAAAAATTGTTGTAACAAGTTTTTATAAACCATAAGCACAGTTGTTTGATTTAAAAGCAGGTGGTTACTTGAAAAGCCAAGAAAGATTTGTATTTGTTATATTTTTTTGTGGGAGGGTTGTCTTTAATTGTATTCAAAGTATCAATACCATTATTATTGTATTATTGTACGTGTGTTGTGTATTAGTTTAATATCCATAGAGGTTTTGTACTTGTTTAAACTTACTTGCATTGTATTGGTCGTCTTTTTGAGCACATCTATTAAGTTACTAACTATTAATTAACCATTGTTTTAGTCTAGTCTTTGTTTAAAATCAACTGGTTTTAAATGTCGACAAGTATTATTTCTATGATTGCTTCAACCAGCACTCTTGTTTGTAACCATTGGCACCCGAGGCTTTGTTACGCGTATACTGTGTGCGACCTATTTTCCGGGAAACGCCGAGAGTAATCATGAACATTATGTACGTGATCCACTTAACTAAAACAAACAATTAATGTAGGGTAGTGAGAAACATGCACATGTGAATTGTGTTTCTTTGAGAGTGTTCTAATGTAGTGTTGTACCTGTGAAGTCTATTAGTGTTCTTGTATTAAACATGAGATGGAGAAGACAGAAAATACATCTAGTTGACGTTATTGATAAACATTTAGTTATGATTGTCATTATTCATTAAGGGTTCTAGTTAAACTTTGGAATATTCTCCCTTACAATACGTACAAAAGTTATTTGTTTTGAGCGTCCTGGTGGAACGTCACAGTGGAGTGTTGAAACTGATTCGGTTGAGAATCAAGTGGCCGTGTCTCTCCCCCATGCCAGGCAGGAGTCTTGCACGCTGCTCGGCATTACTTTGATTGTTGATTGCTTCATACGGCATTTCCTTGAACCAACAACGTGACTTGTTCAACTTGTTCGTCTTTCTATAAGCTTGCCCAACTGAAAGACTCTTGGCGCGACGCTAAGCCCGGCGTTGCGGGGAGCAGCTTCGCCACCTTGTCCGGATCTTAAATAAATTAAAAATAAATACGTATTTAGAGTCTACGCACTCAGTCATATAACTGATTTTCACTGGGGACAGTAAACCAAAGTGACCAAGCCAACCTTGTAGGCCCCGACGCAATCGACGAGTGAGCGATAACCAACCAAAGATCGATATTTTTAATATGAAATATAGCAATCAGTGGTATGGACAGTGCGAACACCCGCGGATCAACGCCAGAATCAACAAAGCCGATTCAGAACAACTTTAAATGTATTATGTGCCTCGTTGCTAGGACAGCTCCAAAGTCACCGTTTACAAATTCCTAAGGCATGAACTGATGGACTAAAGTCCAAATCAGAAGTTTAAAAAAGTGGGAATCGAACCCTGGACCTTCTGCATTGGAAGCAGAGACGCTAACTACAAGACCAACGAGCTTCTGACGCTGGGCCGCAAAGAGGGCGCAAAAGCCGGAAGACTTTTGGCGTCACTTTAGAGAAGACAGGTTTCGACGTTATTTTTGGATTTCTTTTCTTTGTCACTCCTTCTTGAAACCATTCAATTTTAATTCTGTTAAACGGGCAAATTGTTTATCGATATTCTCCACCTTTATATACACCAACCTCCAGAAACCTTGAAGGTCCTCGACTGTTACGGGAGGTTTGCATCCCCCTTTCTCGCAATCAAACGTCAAACCACGGAACTGTTCAAACTTGGATCGAATAAGCAGCTGTGTTTGACCGATGGCCAAGTCTATAAGACTATTCACAATGTCAGCGTTTCTCATGTGTTCAGTCCCCAAGGTCGTCCTCTCTCCGCATGACGGTATCCAGTCTACTGGTCTCTGCATTCAATTTGTTCCTGTGTTGAACTGCAGGGTGTAGAGAGCCAACGCTACCCGCATCGTCAGATAGACGCCATAAGGATAGCGAGGGCAGTGCCGGCGTCAGCCAGCTTGGACTTCACATTCTTGCGACAATCGCTGTAACTTCCGCGCTCTACCACTGCCGCTTGGTGTTGCCTTTGCATTTAGGACAGCGCCCAGTTGCTCGACTATGCCCAGTTGCTCGACTATGCCAGCTTTAAGCTTGAACGCAGCATTCAGTTTCTTTGGTTTTGGCATTATTTGGTGTTTTAGCCTTTTGTATAGTTTTTGGCAAGTGAACATTAGGTGTGGCTGTTTTTGGCATAAATATTGGGCCTTTCTTTTCTTGTCCAGAGGCACTTGGAAATGCCGATGAACTGTCAACGGTTGATGGTTGACAGCGAACGTGCAGCTTTGCCCGAAGTATCTTCCTCGCAGACATTTCTTGTGGTGTTGTGGGTACTGTCAACATTGACATGGCCTTTATACCCGTTGGGGCCTTAAACTTTGTATTCTTCAAAATGGGCGGAACAACCGCGCTATCTCCATCCTCGCTCGTACGTCTGCGATTGCAAATTCTCAGTATGTAATCGAATCTCTCCTTTCTCTTACTTACTCCAATATTTTGGTCGATCCCACTTCTGATTGGTATGTTAACTGTTCCTTTATTTATCTTAATTATTACTGTTAATACTCCTGAACACATTCAATTGGGCCTACTACGCAAATCTAATTAATCTATACCACAATTACATCATTTTAAACTGTTCACACACTTACTGTCTTTCTCATAGTTCTCTCATTGTTTAATGTTTACCTACTTATTTCTCACACTATAAACTCCAAGTTCGAGTTAAAACGTTCGTACAACACTACATGTAGTCACAACGCGTGACAAACGTCCGGAATAAGGGGTCCGATGTAATTTCTGGCATGCCTTTAAAATACTATGCACTTAGCCATTGATCAACATAATGAATGAGTCATTGTATATAAACTAACTACATATTACTATGTATAAATAAATATATTATATTATTATATCATAAATGTATGTAACTTTAGGATATTTTATCTGCTAATGACCAGCGTTTTTACTTACATATAAATTACAATCAATAATATTGTGATCTTACTTTTATTATTACTTGTTTAGTGATGTACATAGTTTAATTGTTCTGTACTTTATTTTTTAATACATAAAATATCAATAAATTATATTTACTGTTGGAAAAATATGTTTTTGTTTTATTGAAAGGGAAGAGAATGGAAGGATAAAAAACAACATATCTTTTAGCCCCTTGCTGTCTCTTCTCCTAATCCTGAAACCTGGTATATAATAAATTGTATTGTGCTTCTCTAGTGAATGTTAAGTTGGCCTTTCTGCTTCTTTATATTATATTAAGAAAGAAAGAAAAATGGACACATAAAAAATGATGTGATTTATGATATTGATAAATGTGCAATCCGCTACACAAATATGATCCAAATAGCGCTGTTTGCATTTGTTTTTGCTACCAGCGCAAGTACCAGCAGCACTGTACCCATCACGTACACAAAGTCAAGCTATATTATCCGGTAGGGCTTGAAGGCACTTATCTATTGGGCCGCACTCTTTTCTTGCTACAGTGCTGCTGGTGTCTGTGCCGGTAACTAAAACACGTTTGGGATATGGATACTGCATGACGGTAGTTTAATTTTATTTATTTGTTGGAGGTCTCCATCTGTGACTGTATAGTTTTAAGTTTCCCTGTATGTAACTTTTTAAAATGTAAAAAGAGGTGTTAAGACTGTTTTAATTTTATTTCTGCTTATTTTGCATTGCAAAACACTGACATAAATAATAAATAATATCACCTAATGTAGTCCTACATAGGGGGTTCCAATATTCACTCAAGTCACCATTGTTTTTATCTCACATGTGCGGCTGGTCAGGATTGCAACTAGCCTTTCGAAATCATTCATGTTGTTTTGCTTTTGTTTCAGCTGTGGGACCTACTGAAGTTATCACTTTGTTTCAGCTGTGGGACCTACTGAAGTTATCAGCTTTGTTTCAGCTGTGGGACCTACTGAAGTTATCAGCTTTGTTTCAGCTGTGGGACCTACTGAAGTTATCAGCTTTGTTTCAGCTGTGGGACCTACTGAAGTTATCAGCTTTGTTTCAGCTGTGGGACCTACTGAAGTTATCAGCTTTGTTTCAGCTGTGGGACCTACTGAAGTTATCAGCTTTGTTTCAGCTGTGGGACCTACTGAAGTGTTCAGCATGTTTGTTAAAATGTGGTTTTATTTCGTAAATAACAACTGTTACGTAATTTGGTGCTATATAACCTTTTGTCGGTATGGTTTTATTAGCATTTAGCGGCATAATTTTGATTTTATTTAAGGCTATTCCAGAGCACTTTTACCGATATTTTGAAAGTCAAAGGAAAATGGTTGAAAGCTGGTTAAATAAAAGATAAATTTGAATAAAAAATAAGAAAAAAATAAAAAAATTGGATGGGACAAAAGCCCTATTTTGGCCATTATATGCAAATTTAGGTCAATACAAAAATGAATGTTCTAGATACAATATTTAATTTTTAGCTATGATTTTTTTTGTTTGCTTCAACACACCTTTGTCTCTGGACTGAGTACAAGGGAAAATAATTTTATGAAATAACTTTTGATGAACGATTTTTTTAGTTTTCTGGTTCAAAACTCTTTTTTGTACCATGTGGCAAAAAATCGCATATTGAACATTTTTACAGAAAATTATTTTCCCTTATCAGTCCAGATACAAAGGTGTGGTGAAACAATGTAAAAAAAATTAGCTCAAAATTAAATATTGCATCTCAAACATTCATTTTCGTATTGACCCAAAATTTGCATGTAATGGCTAAAATAGGGCTTTTGTCCCATCCAAAATAAAAAGTTATTTTTTCTTCTTTTTCACTCAAATTTATCTTTCATCCAACCAGCTTTCAGCCATTTTCCTTTGACTTTCAAAATATCGGTAAAAGTGCTCTGGAATAGCCTTAATAATAGTAACACCATTTTCACGACATTTTTGTGTCGTCTTGTATTGTTGAGTTGAGATGACAAAAACATATTCCGTGTAATTTTAACTTTTGACGTTGGTACTGCCCGATTCTGAAGTGGTGTTCTTCTTAGGATGGCAACAGCTGCTGACACTAGTCTTGCTATGGAGGGTACTGTCTAGAGAAAAAGTTAACATTTTACCATCGATTGCCAAACACTATTTAAATTTATAAAAATTAAATTAGAGTTGACTAGGCACTTTTTAAAGTAAAAGTGTTTAACGATGAGTTTTATAGATTAAAGTATTTCAAATCAATCACTATAATTAACAACAGGGATGAAGGGAGACTATCATGGGTGGTCAAGCTTCAGCATACAACAAAATTATGTCCTTAGATGTAGGTATCAATAGCATAGGACCCGATTGAAGCGGAAGTGACGTTTTTTAAATGCCTGCTGTGGGAGAGCAGCACTGGCGCTGGTGCTATCATTTGTTTTGAGACAATTTTTGCTCAGAAACTGGGTGTAAACACTAATATTTATTGTCTTTAAAAAGAACATTTTAAACAAATTTTAATAAAATTACTGCTTGATTGATTGATTGATTGATTGCTGTTTATTGTACATAGATCCCTAGAGAATAACATAAATGTACATTCAACCAAGGTAACAATAAAATCAAGTGTCCTACTAATTTTTTGAGCGAGCGTCTCCACTTGACTCTTATGGCTCGAATGTCTGTTTGGGTTTTTTTGTTTTTTTTTCTGTTACTGCTTCGGTACAGGTCGCACCGTTTCTCCGATCGACCTGAAATTTTGCACACATGTACATACCACCTATGCGGGTTGCTGTATAGTTTTTGAACAAAATCCGATCGTTGGTTATAAAAAATTAAAAATTAAATAAAAAAATTAAAATGTTCCGATCGTTATGAAATTTTGCAGGGTCAATAAGTACAACATTCTCTCCTATTTTACAAATTTTCAGCTAAATCGGTCAAGACCTTAAGTATTGTAGATAGAAATTACATTTTAACAAAAGTAACATTACCATGGCAACGAAAAGTCGCACGAGAATTCTGGTCACTATGCACTGCCACCTAGAAGTAATCAAAATACTATCGAGGAAGCAGTGTATTATTTGTTATTACCAAAGAGTTAAAATAGTTTTCCCAAAGAAATGATGCCAAGGTCCTCTATATAGATGGCGGTGGATTTTATCCATTCTCTCCTATTTTACAAATTTTCAGCTAAATCGGTCAAGACCTTAAGGGGAATCCCTAGACACAAATATGATTTCTAAAGAATGCAGTAAAGACGTCTGAAAAGTAAGTAGAATGTAAGAAGGGCTTAATAAAATAGCGGATTATTTTTTTGAAATTTTTATGACGGGACATAACCTCAGAATCAACAATTATATTCAAATTACTGGAATCAGTTGCTCAAGTTCAAAATTGAATTTTGAGCAGCGGTTTTTCGTATATTGTTTCTACACTCCTTTATCTACAACCTAAATATAAGGATAATTGGTTTTATATGGTTTAGGCGTTGCACGATTTTTTCCGTTAAACGGTACAAAATTTGAAATTGTACCGGCAGGTGAAAAAAATTGTGCAACGCAACGAATCATATAAAACCAAAAAATCTTTTATTTAGGTTGTAGACAAAGGAGTGTAGAAATAATACACAAAAAACCGCTGCTCACAATTTAATTTTGAACTTGACCAACTGATTCCAGTAATTTGAATACAATTGTTGAATCTGAGGTTATGCCCCGTCAAAAAAATTTCAAAAAAATAATCCGCTCTTTTATTAAGCCCCTCTTACATTCTACTTACTTTTCAGACGTCTTTACTGCATTCTTTAGAAATCATATTTGGGTCTAGGGATTCCCCTTAAAGACTTATTGGTATGTAGCATTATGGGAATGTCGTACTCGGGTCGTGTTGCACGTACCGGTGCTCGCTCAACAACGCGACGGGACTTTAGCGTTTTCCTAGTAACTTTGTACACGACTCGAATGTCACGGCATGGCTTTCCACAGAATAGTTTAATGGATAGTTTGCAGAAAGATAGGCCTTGCTTGATAGCTCTCACGGCGGTTTGTCCGAAGTAGGAAATCCGAAGTTTTTCCCAAATCTCATTGTTGAGCGAGCGAAGCGAGCGTCTCCACTTGACTCTTATGGCTCGAATGTCTGTTTTTTGTTTGTTTTTTTTTCTGTTACTGCTTCGGTACAGGTCGCACCGTTTCTCTGATCGACCTGAAATTTTGCACACATGTACATACCACCTATGCGGGTTGGTGTATAGTTTTTGAACAAAATCCGATCGTTAGTTATAAAAATTTTAAAAAAAAAAAAAAAAAAATGTTCCGATCGTTATGAAATTTTGCAGGGTCAATAAGTACAACATTCTCTCCTATTTTACAAATTTTCAGCTAAATCGGGTAAGACCTTAAGTAGTGTAGATAGTAATTACATTTTTAACAACAGTAACGTTACCATGGCAACGAAAAGTCTCACTATGCACTGCCACCTAGAAGTAATCAAAATACTATCGAGGAAGCAGTGTATGAGTTAAAATAGTTTTCCCAAAGAAATGATGTCAAGGTCTTCTAGATGGCGGTGGATTTTATCCATTCTCTCCTATTTTACACATTTTCAGCTAAATCGGTCAAGACCTTAAAGACTTATTGGTATGTAACATTATGGGAATGTCGTACTCGGGTCGTGTTGCACGTACCGGTGCTCGCTCAACAACGCGACGGGACTTTGGCGTTTTCCTAGTTTTAACGCAACAATCGGTAGCCAAAAATAGAATCGGTCCCATGCTATTGCTTGATTAATTGAGCGAGCGTCTCCACTTGACTCTTATGGCTCGAATGTCTTGTTTTTTTTTTCTGTTAGTACTGCTTCGGTACAGGTCGCACCGTTTCTCTGATCGACCTGAAATTTTTCACACATGTACATACCACCTATGCGGGTTGCTGTATAGTTTTTGAACAAAATTATCCGATCGTAGGTTATAAAAAATAAAAAAATGTTCCGATCATTATAGGGAACCACAAGTCTAACGCGGGAAGCGAGTTCAGTGCATTAGAAGAGAATGTCCCCATTAGAATAGCATTGGGCAATTTTTAAAACGCTTGTATCTTTTGAACGAGAAGTATTTAAGAAATATCATTCACACTACGTCATTAACCATTCTTTTCTTCAACTATCACATTCACATATAGTAGAATTATAATACCATGTTTAGAATTTAAATGAGTTCGAGTTTAACAAGATGTTTGCATTTTTCATCTGCGTCGTGCGCCGATCCTCCGTGATTGGCTGTTGAATCGAAGAAACGAACATGTTGGACAGCCGAGTTCGCCGTGCACTTTGATGATGTACGTGCAAAGCTGCTCCTCGCTAGTCGGCCGTGCGCATGCGTTGGTTCTCTCTCTCTTTTCTACCGTGCGCCTCTTTCTATTGAATCGCTCCAAAACGCGAAACATACATGTGTTTCCACAACGTTTATTCAAATTCTATTGCGACTTTTATAAATTAAATACATCAAATGTGCCAAGAAAAGAATGGTGATTAACGTAATGTGAATGATATTTCTTAAATACTTCTCGTTCAAAAGATACAAGCGTTTTAAAAATTGCCCAATGCTATTCTTATGGGAACATTCTCTTCCAATGCACTGAACTCGCTTCCCGCGTTCGACTTGGGGTTCCCTATGAAATTTTGCAGGGTCAATAAGTACAACATTCTCTACTATTTTACAAATTTTCAGCTAAATCGGTCAAGACCTAAAAGACTTATTGGTATGTAACATTATGGGAATGTCATACTCGGGTCGTGTTGCACGTACCCGTGCTTGCTCAACAACGTGACGGGACTTTTGCGTTTTCCTAGTTAATATTAGACACCAGCACACCACACAGTTCTAGAAAATAAGGATGTATTATTAGAAACTTGTTGTTTGACTTTTGATACAACGTAGCACTCGTAATCACACAGAAATATATTATTTGAGAGACGCACACAGCCCCCGGTCAGACACACAGCAACCGCCTCTCCATTGAATCACTTGAAATCTATAAGGTCTATCAATTTAAAAACTAGAAAACTAAGGATACTTTAAGATCTAGGGATTAGGGATATTTATGTAGGATAATATATGATTGTGTTTTTCTTTTATTTGTTTACACTATGGTTGTTATATAATAATATAACAAATGTAAACCATGAAATGAAAAGATTATTTGTGATTGTTAATCTTTTATCATGCACAATCCTTTGAACATTAAAACAAAATATTACCTTGTCACTAGATTGCTGTTAAGCAGACTTGGTCTTTATAATTTGGTACTTCTTTGGTTGGCATGGGCCAACTTTTTAACAAGGGGGAAAGTAGGTTAGGGGAGGGGAGGGCGCGAATCGCGTATGTTTTATAATGATGATGATAATAATAATAATAATAATAATAATAATAATAATAATAATAATAATGTAAAACATAAGCGCTTCGCGCCCCCCCCCCCACACCCTAACCTGCTTTTCCCCTAACATCGCAGTGTTAAAAAGTTTTGGCTCATGCCAACTATAGAAGTTTGTGCCTATAATTTTAGCACTAGGCCCTATAAAGTAACCACATAATTCAGAAAAATAATTTTTAAAATAAAAAAGCAATGTAAGTAAACTTAAATTTACTCTGTACACATTACAACAAGGAACAGGGAAAATATTCAAGACAACAGGAATTCAAGGCATCTTTAAATCAGGCAAAAGCTCTTGCATGTAGAAAGTTTTTATTAGAAAACGTAAACAGACAAGACACAGTCGTGAATATTTTCGAGTGGTGAACCCTCTTCAAGAAAAAACCCGTAGAATGTATTATTTCATTTGTTTGACCTCCGGCTGCGTTCAAATTAAAGAGCGCGATTTTCAAATTGAAGAAAACCTAGTGGCCAATGTTGGAACTACAAACGTCATAACTTGGGGGGGAAATTTATTGAAAGCTCAAGAAAAAGGCATTCTTTTATGAAACAAATTGCTAGTTTGTCCGTGGAACGTATGCTCTCAAAAAAGATAGTAGATTTAGAAAAAACGTACTTTTCGGAGGGGTAACGTGAGAATTGGAGGGGCAAATCTATTTTAAATCAGGCAGCCATGTCTAGCTTGGTTTTGGTTGGCTGCTTCGGGGCTGGGGCCTTTAAATTTGTCGACCACTCTGAGGGGTGGGTGGATGTCACGTCATCGTGCTACGTAATACTAAGCCACGCCCCTTTTTGGGGCTTGAATTCATACCAACTCGGGATTGGTTGTTTTTTACGACCATTAGGCTATCCTTGAATATTTTCATGCACTTCAGTGTGTAAAAAAACCTCTTTTAAAAATAAATAAACTCTTGGTCGTTGTGAAAGGCATATTTTAATAGTAGGAGAAAAAACGCACTTCTAACTGCGGTGCATACCAACCGCGAAGCCTCCAACCCAAAAGCGACGACGCTCCCTCATCTAATATCTATTTTCGCTCCTAATTTCGACATTTCTCTCTACAAACTAACAAAGGACATTAAAAACACTTGTTTTTAATCATGAAAAGCTTCCATTCGTCACGACAATCATGTTTTTCTAGTCTTTCAACTTGGAAAGTTGCGTCGGACGTAAATACGATTCTAGGCCACGACCCCCCACTCCTCTGACGTCAGAGTAAACACCACAGCTGCACAATGTTTAATTGTAAAAACAATCCAGTTTAATATTGGTTTATTCCCTGTGGACGACATAATCAATTTCCTTGCATATTATTCACGAAATGTCGCATGTTAAACAGCCAGCGTACGCATTAATAAATTAATTATAATGGTAGTTCTGTTTTTCTACCCATTACCCCCACCACTCCACACTTCCCCTCTGGCATTGATCCATTCAACACCAACGCTATCCGAAAGGAACTTCTCAAATGTGTGACGTCATTCGACCAATCAGAAACGAGAATCCTTGGAATTAGTAAATGTAAACCCCGTAGGAAATAGGCATGTAACATGAAGACATTGGTAAGTCGAAAACGAACTAATATTATATTTTGTAGAAATCACATTTTTAGATAGGAAATCGCCCACGAACAGTGGCCACAACAATAACACACGTATTTTCGGTAATTATGTCATGTACGGACATGACGTTGACTTGTGCACAGCGTAGAAAATTGATATTTCTAAATCGTGAATTTCGACGTTGAAATATCGTAGCCTAGCCATTTTACCGAGCGCACCTAACACACGAAATCACCCGCTTTGAAGCGCGCTAAAAATCACGTAAAAAACACCCGAAGACCGCGTTTCAACACTCGAAAATACCGGGAAACTGACGAAAACGTTCACATTTCACGAATTACGTCCTACTTCCAGTGTTCGTGCCGTGTTCTGTGTAGATTTTATGTCTTGCAGCGTTCTGTCCCCCCCCCTTCCCCATGCACTACCTCCCCTCCCCTCCCCTAGCCCCTCTCCGACGACCATTGAAAGAACTCCCTTTTTCTACGAATAGGCCTAGCTAGTTTAGAAAGGCAAGCTAAAATAATGATTCTAGAATTCTATGGGCGAATTTCATTGTTGTCGAATTCTTTCAGCGCGATTCATCATAATAATTAAGATCCAATCTATTTCTGGAATGCGATTACTGATCCTTGACCCCCATTCTTCAACGCCGTCAATAACAATTATATCGCACTTTTAGATTGTTCAAATATCATTAATTTCTCGTTATCGACAACTAGTTTAATCATTATTGTTGACGGTTTCTGAGTTGAAAACTTGTAAATTTAGCTCCTTTGTGTGATCTGTGCCATGGCAACGATTCAAAATGGCTGTTCGTGTCCATAGCAATTAGTCATTATTCTGCAAACTGCTACAAACTATTATTTATAATTTAATTTGTGTCTCTAAATGGTTGAAAATTGTTTTTGTACATAACATTGTGTTCCTTCCAGCTGATTTATATGCGTCAAGTAAACTGTGTTTTTTTAAACTAGGCCCTAAGTATGAAACTTAATTTTTTCTTTGTTTATGGCAAGTGATTTTCTGCGTTTGTTTTGTTTCTATTTTATTCTTTAAGACAAATTCAAAATGCATTCGTATTTTTCTCAGCTCTTCAATAAAAAAATGTAAACTAGCCCTTGGCTTAATTTTAAAACAGTATTTTATCTGCTTTCTACTATCTACGACCACGGTAACTTATTTATTTAACAAAATCGTTGCAATAACAAAAATGTTGGCCCAAATTCTACAACCAACGATAGGAAGTCAACCAATCTTCTACTACCAACCCCTAGCAGAAAATTAAATAGATCTATTATTGAAGAAGTTGTTTGAATTTGTTTAGCTAATACTGCACAACTTTTGACACATTTATTCTTCACTGTTTTATTTGGTGTACAAACTTTTATTTCGTCCCAAATATGTTATTTTCCACCCTGAACATGAGATCGACGATTATTTATATTTTTTTAATATAGTCATATGCCTACTTCATTCTAGTTTGCTATATAATGTATAATAATATTGGCGTCTAGGCCTGTATTATATATCTAAAACACATAATGTTCCGAGTGTGCGTCGCTATATTTTTTTAAAGGAAGAGGGGGGAGGGGAATAAAATATATAAAATGTAGGTGTTCGTTTGCCCTGGCAGAGTGGAGGGGTGGGGGGGAACATATTACCTTTAACTTAAAATTTTTTAAGTAAAACAAAAAACCCCTGGGCCAACATTTTTTACCCTAAATTCCAATCCAAATTGGGTTTCCCCCGATTTGGGGGAGTTTTTTCCCCCTTTTGGGGGCTTTCCTGGGAAATTTCCCCCCCGACATACCCCCGGGCGGGACGACAAGACAAAAGGCGGGTGGAAAACAAAACCCCCAAAGTGGGGGAACCCCCGCCTCCCCAAGCTTTGGTTTCTGACCAGCACAGGCCTGTCCACCCCGTCCCCCCCGGGGTCCCCCTTTAACCCCCCCCGTTTGTACCCAAAAAATTGGAATTAAAAGAAATCCCTCAATCGTAGGCCCTTTTTCTATACCCCCAACCAATCCGAGGGGGGGTTTTTAAGGGGGGTACGGAAAGGGGAAAAAAAGGGGAAAAAACTGAAAAATCAGTGTCCCCCCAGAGGCGAGGAAGGGGCCCCCCAAGGGCCTCCCCCCAAAAAATCCCCGGCGGGGGGGACTTTCTTGAATTGTCTGCAAGGGAGGGGTCCTTTTTTTAAAAAAATTTAAAAAGGCTTTAACAAGTCCCGAAAAAAAAAAAGTGGGAAAAATTTTGGATTTTTTAAAAAATGGGAAAAATCAAAAAAATTTGGGGGGGGGGGGGGGTAGGGGTTTTTAAATTTTTGGGGTCCCTATTTTTTCGGGGGGGGGGGGGAAAAAAAATTAATTTTTTTTTGGGGTTTTAAAGGCAGGGGGTATAATTTTTGGGTTGGGATCCCCACAAAAACGGGGGCGTTCCCCCTCGCCCCCCCCAAAAAACTTGCCGAAAGGGTCCCCCTCGCCCGCCTTCCCCCCCTTTGGGGGAAAAAAAACCCCCCGGGCGGTTTTAAAAGTTAAGGCAGGGGAAAACACTTTTCCCGGACCGCCCAAAAGGGGGGGCTTACCTTTCGCCCCCACCCGAAAATTGCCAGGTTAAACTGGCCCACCCTTGCCTTTCCCCCAAAGGAAACGCAAACCCCGGAAAAAAAAAAAAACAGACCCAGGGGGGCAGTTTCCCTTTGGGGTTCCCCCAAAAAGATGCGTTCTTCGCCCCCCCCATGGACAATTGCCATGGACTCCCCCCCCTGGGGGTTTGGGGAAGAGACCCCACCCGGCGGTTTCCCCTAAAGGAAGGGGGGCACCCGCCGGGGGGTTTCCCCCAAACGGGGTGCGTTCCCCTCGCCCCCCATGGACAAATTGCCGGTTTAAACCCCCCCACCCTTTGCCGTCCCCCTTTGAGGGCGCAAACCCCCCCGAAAAAAAGGTTTTTAAGACAACAGGGGAAACATTTCCCTTTTGGGGGGGAAAATTCAGGGTTTTTTTTCTCGGGCCCGCACCGAACAATTGCCAGGGGGCCCGGGGCCCCCCCCCACTGTGGAAGGGCGCCAAACCCCGGCGGGTTTTTTTCCCGACAACAGGGGGGGGCAGTTTCCGTTCCAGGCCGAAAAACAGGTTTACCTCTCGGGCCCCCCCCATGGACAATTGCATGGGACTGCCACCCGCCCCTGCCCCCCCTTTGGGGAAGAAGCCACCCCGGCGGTTTAAAGACAAGCAGGGGGGAAACAGTTTCCTTGGATCCGAAAATTTATGCGTTCTCTCGCCCCGACCCAAACAAGTTACCGGGGGGCTGGCCCCCTGCCGGCCCCGTTAGAAAGGGCCCCCCAAAAAACCCCCCAAAAAAAACAAAATGAAACAAAAAGTTCCCGTTTTGGGGGGTGGGACAAATTTCAGGTTCCTCTGCCCCCCAAAGGACAATTGCCGAGGTAAACGGCCCACCCTTGGTCCCCTTAAGGGCAAGCAAAACCCCCGGAAAGGGAACAGACAACAGGGGAAACGTTTTTCCGGGGGGGGCGAAAGATGGGCCCTTTCCCCCCCCCCATGGACAATTAGCCGGGTAAACTGGGCCCCCCCCCTTGGAGAAAGGGGAAAAAGACCCCACGGCTTTTCCGTTAAGGCAGGGGGGAAAACCCGCCGGGGGCCAAACGATGCGTTCTCTCGCCCCGACCCGAAAAATTACCAGGTAAACTGGCCCACCTGGTGCCCCGGAGGGCCCCGCAAAAACCCCGAAAGCAAAGGAAAAAACAGAAACAGGGGTTCATTTCCGGGGGGAGTCCGCCCAAAAGCACACCTCTCGCCCCCCCAGAAAAAAATTAGCCAAGGGTAGAGGGGTGGAACTGCCCCCTGTCCCCGTTGGGAGAAGGGGAACCCCAAAAAAACAGGGAACAGTTTTAAGAGGGGATAGTCAGTTCTCTCGTCTGGGAGGCCGCACAAACTTGCATGCAGCGTTACCTCTCGCCCCGCACCCATGAAACAAGTTAGCCCAGGTAGAGGAGCTGGGCCCCACCTCGTCCTGCCTGTCCCCGTTAGAAGGGGAAACAAGCAACCCCAGAAAACAAGGTTTCACATGATTAAGGGGAAATCAGTTCTCTTGTCTCGGGGTGCCGCACAAAACCTGCGCCCTCCGCCCCCCCCAAAACAAGTTAAAGGGGGGGAGTGGAATTCCCCCCCCTTGGGGGGGGAAAAAAAACCCCCAAAAAAAAAAAAAAGTTAACAGGGGAAGGGGGTTTTGTCCGGGGCCCCCAAAAGCGCATTTTCCCCCCCCCCCTGAACAAGTTAAGGGAGGAGGGCCCCACCCCGCCTGCCGTCCCCCTTAGAAGGGCAAGCAAGACCCAACCCCCAGAAAGACAAAGGGTTTTCACATGATTCAGGAGGGGATAGTCAGTTCTCTCGTCTCGGGAGTGCCGCACAAACTTCATGCTTACCCTGCCCGCACCCATGAGACAAATTAGGGGGAAAAGGGGCCCCCCCCCCCCGTCCCCGTGAGGGGGGCCCAAAAAACAACCCAAAAAAACAAGGTTTACACATGTTAACGGGGATGCTTTTTTTCCTCGGGGGGCGCACAAAAATTTTATGCTTCCTCTCGCCCCGCACCCAGAGACAAGTTAGCCCGGGAGAGGAGCTGGCCCCCTCTCCGCCCCCCCTTAGAAGGGAACAAAAAAACCCCAGAAAGACAAGGTTTTCACATGATTTAAGGGGGGGAGTTTTTCTCTCGGGGGGGGGAAAAACCCCCTTCTTGCCCCCCCCAAAAACAAAATTTGCCGAGGTGGGAGGGGGCCCCCCCCCTCCCCTGTCCCCGTTGAAGGGCAAGCAAGACAACCCACAGAAAGACAAGGTTTAAAAGATTCAAGGGGGGGTTTTCCCCCCCCCGGGGCCCCAAAAACCCCCTTCCCCTCCCCCCCCAAACAAGACCCCGGTAGAGGAGCTGGCCCACCTCCCCTGTCCCCGTTAGAAGGGCAAGCAAAAAACCCACAAAAAAAAGGTTTACACATGATTCAAGGCAGGGGGTAGTCAGTTCGTCTCGGAGTGCCGCCAAACTTGATGCGTTACCTCTCCCCCCCACCCATGAACAAGTTAGCCCAGGTGGGGGGCCCCCCCCCCTCCTGCCCCCTTTGGGGGGGGAAAAACAAAAGAAAAGGAAAGTTTTAAGGAAAGGGGGTTTGTTCCCGGGTTGGGGGGCCCTGGGTTACCTCTCGCCCCGCACCCACGAAACAAGTTAGCCGAGGTAGAGGAGCTGGCCCCCTCGTCCCCGTCCCCCTTAAAGGGCAAGCAAGACAACCCACAGAAAGAAAGGTTCACATGATTCAAGGCAGGGGATAGTCAGTTCTCTCGTCTCGGGAGTGCCGCACAAACTTGCATGCAGCGTTACCTCTCGCCCCGCACCCATGAAACAAGTTAGCCGAGGTAGAGGAGCTGGCCCACCTCGTCCTGCCTGTCCCCGTTAGAAGGGCAAGCAAGACAACCCACAGAAAGACAAGGTTTACACAGGAAATAGGAAGCCCCCCCCCCCCGCCACCATCACCGCGCAATAATCACCCATCGATCAGAAGCCCCGTCGTCACTAGATTCATTGGAAGTATAGGAGGGGAGGTCGGAGAATACCCCCCCCCCCTCTCCCCCCCCCTCTCTGACACCTGACGACCGAATGAAAGTAATTGAAATTCAGATCAGTTGATTGTTGTTATTTGAGGATTTCCGCCTGTCTGTCTGTCTGTCTGTCTGTCGGTCCGTCCGTCCCTCTCTCTCTCTCTCTCTCTCTCTCTCTCTCTCTCTCTCTCATCCGCCCATTATATTTTTAAATTTTAATTCAATTGTTTATTGGGTTATACCGGGAAGAGTGGTGAAAGGGCGGAGGGGGGGGGGGGAGGGGGGTAAGAGGAAATTGCAATTGAATAATTATTTGACAGAATTTTAACCAGTATTGTTGTGTCTAATTTTGTTCACATTTAATTGTATTTGAGAATTCAAAGAGCATTGTAGTTGAACGCAAGACTGGGAGAAAAGTTTACTTTTCGAGCGCGTATCTCCACTATAAGCCGGGTACACCGCACACAACGTGGTTCGGTGAGATGTTAGTTAGTTAGTTATATGTTTTTGTTTTAGGGCACTCAACAGTAGAGTTATCAGTGCCCATTTTTTCCATAATTTCGGATGACCACCATGTTTTCTTCTTTCCAATGGGAGGAACGTAAGGGAAGACGCGGGAGGTTAATGGGAAGGAGTGAGGATGTTGGATATGGGTTAAACTGGGTGGGAACGGAGGAGTGCTCGTTGCAGAGAGGGCCGGCAAGTATGGAGAAGAAAAAAGTGAAAGAAGAAAATAAATATGAGTAAGGCTGTGTAAATGAAGAAAGGTGTGATAAAAAATTGCGCGAGAGCTCTCTCTGCAACACGCACCCCAACCGGCCAGAGCTCGCCCTTAGTTTTGGGGAATACACTACTCCCCTACTCACAGGCCAAACCACGGGAAGGTAGCGAGTTGGACTTTGAAGGCCCTTCGGTGAGATGAGAAGCTATTGCCTATTGGCATTGATTAAAGATGGCGATAGCGGCAAGCACTGATACAGGACATAGTTTGTGAATATCTATGATTTGTACGGGATTCGAACCCACGTCCCTTAGAGCAGTCTTGGGGAGGAACGCCAACGCGTTCCTTTTCTTGGATCAGGAACTTGTAACGTCAAAGTTACTATTTCGTGGGAACTTGGAACGAATTTAACGTTCCTTTATAAGTTCCTTTCGCCGTCATGATTTTGTCGAATTCCAGTACCTGATATCGTCAACTGCAGTATGAAAAATATCAATGTGGCATCTTGTGTTTTCGAAATTGGCGCCACCCTCGTAGGATGGCCTGGGACTCACTTTAATAAATAAGAGTAATTGATAAATTAACTCATTTCACATTTGATGTTATTGTTTAAATCAGGATGGCATATAAGGAACGTGGGAGGAACTAAGTTCCGTTTGAGGAACGAGGAACGTCTCAGTTCCTTTTTAGGCAGAAGTAACTTAACTTTTCAAAGTTCCCTTTTTGGGGAAAAGTGCCCAAGACTGCCTTAGAGAGTTACCTACAGATTGCCTGCGCCCAATCAAATAATATGACTGAGAGCAGTGATGCCCAAGTGCAGACGCAGGTATTTACTATTTATGGTAGAAACAAATTTTCACCGCTAAAAACAGTAAATTATAAATCATTTTCAACAACTAAAGATGCAAATAAGTTCCACCACAAACACCTGCCTCTGAATTATCATTTAACTATTGATTTTATTGTAATCTGAAATTCGTTTACAAGGTCACACACCCAAAATTTTCAAGGGGAGAGAGATAAACAGGCTTCAACTTAATATTGAATTATTTTCACCACCAATTCACCACTTTTGGGTATAATTAAAAACGAAATTTGACTTTTATTTTCACCCCAAAAACCTGCCTCTGCCCGTGGGGAGGGATATCACAATGTCGTTGGATCATGGTACTGTAAGGTAAAAGGGCTACCACTGATGGTGTATGCCTGTGCAGGGGCGCCGGTTTTTTCTAAATTCCGAGGGGTGCTGAAATATTTCACAAACATCAAAACCCCTAAAAACTATATCAGTAATAAAATTATCCTTTGTTGTCATGATTTAGGTGATTTCATTGTGGCGGATCTAGCCCTGATTCATGGGAATCATTTTCAAGATTTCCATTTTTCACATAATTTTTGAAACGAAATCTGTCTACGTATCTAGAGGGGGGGGAGAGCGAGTTCGGTTTTGCAAAACCAGGATATGTCTGCTGAAAGTTTCAGCCGTTAGTGCTTCTCATCGCCGAAGGCGAGAACATTTGCAAATTTACAAATTTAGAAGGCCTGAAAACGCGCAAAAAATCGAAAATGGCACAATATGTTAAGGTAATAATTGGCTGCGCAATCAAAATAGATCTCGGGGGGGGGGGGGGGGTTAGGAAAGGACGAATACTACTTTTTTATTTAGAATCCAATCTGAGGGGTGCTTCAACCCCTGAACAACCACGGAGTCGGCGCCCCTGTGCCTGTGAACGAATTTATAATAATACTAATGCCTGGTGGTCGTGGGTAACCTCCCCAGTCCCTCTTCACATGTGTTTGAATAGGATTTGATTGGATATTGCTTAACGTCTCATATTTATGCACTTTGGCTAATCGAGACGAAGGGAGGGACGTAAGGGGTGACGCGGTGGGACAAGGGGGTGGACAGGCCTGTGCTGGTCAGAACCAGCCACAAGCTTATGGGGAGGGCAGCGGTTCCCCTACGTCGTGGTCGTCTCCGTCTGTGTCATCATCCGTTCGTGTTGTCATTGTCGTCGCCGTCGGAGAGGTAGTCAAAGGGAAGGGGAAAGTTCCCCGACGACGACCCAGAGCTCGCCATTAGTTTCAGGGCAGGGAGTAAAACTCCCCTAAGCACGGACCAAACCACGAGAAGGTTGCGACCTGGAATTTGATGGTTTGAACCCGACTTCTCCCGAACCAGAGTCTACACTTTGAGACCGATGTTAGTTAGCTAGCTGTGAATCTCTGCGTAGAGTTGAAAGCAAGCTGTGAAGTAGTCGCAGTTATCTGCCCGGTCAGGCCTAGCGGAAGTTGTTGATATTTGATAGCGCACACCAGTTGAAGGTTATCCAAGCCAGCATCTCACTCAGACTGCTGCACGAGTTACAGCATCTTTGAGCAGCCTACTGGACCCTGGACTATCACTGGGGGGCCTGAAGAGAGAACTTATTGGACCGAAACATAAATAAAAAACTTTTAACCAAGGCTCGCCACTAAACTTACACACACACCCATCGTCAGGTTCATGACGACAGATGTTCATTTTTTACTTATTATTTATTTAACGTCTATCCTATTCAGTTTAAAAACTGATTTGCTAAGGAGGACAACTATGCAGACACAACAATGAATGAACAATGAACAAAGAAATTACTAATATTACAACAATCTGTTAAAAGTAAAACACAATAATTTTGGTAACAAATTCAAAAAGGATATTAAATGCAATTAATTAATGAACCAAATATAAAAAAGGAAGAAAGAAAGAAAGAAAGAAAGAAAGAAAGAAAGAAAGAAAGAAGAAGAAGAAAAATCATCAGAAAAGAAAAAAACTGATCTTTTAGACGATCCCACTCAACGGATGAGGTTTGTCAAAAACCAGGAATTAATGAAAGTGGAACTGATGTAAAAGTCATGAGATTTGGTCACTAGACCTTACGAATATTGATTCCCCCCCCCCCCCTCCCCCCCAAGTAAACCGATCATTTTTGCTTCCCTTTATTGACGAAATCGGCCTTATCCCCACGCCCCACCCCCTCTCTTTTAATAGATGTTTGTGTAATGAAGGCATTAAAGTATAAATTTACCATTCTTGACCCGGAAGCAAAGTCCATCTCGCAAATATTTTACGCAGGGTAATATTTTACTCTCCGAAAGTAGAAGCGAGCTCTGGTGGTCGTCGTCGGGCACAACATCCCCTTGACGACGACCACAACATCCCTTCCCCGTTACCTAAGGCTGACTCTATCCAGCACCCGTCTGTTCTCTCCCAAGTCTAGAGTGACCTTTAACGGGTTTAAAAACAGCATTTTTTAAAATTATTTTAATTTAGAAAGTGTGTGAATCGTTAGGTCATAATGCGCCCTCTAGCCTGGGCGATGGGGGGAGGAGGGGGGCCGGGGCCCATGCTGGTCAGAACCAGCCACGGGCAGGGGAACGAAAGGGGGCTTTCACGTCGTGGTCGTCATCGTCTTTGCCATCGTTTGTGTTGTCATGGTCGTCGGGGAGGTCGTAAAGGGAAGGGAAGGGAAAGGGGTTCCCGACGACGACTGTCAGAGCTCGCCTCTAGTAAACATCTAAGATAATAAGGTGTAATCTCGATGCTTTATTTATACAGTAACCGTTGGTCTTCACTCTTCAGTCTTCACGTCACACAAGTCCGCATATCCCGGTTGCAATAAAACACCGAATGCAACAACAGTGTTCACACCAGCTGCACTTTTCTCTCTCGCTCGACCAATAAGAACCAAGTGTTCGATTACTAACCGAACAGATGTTCTTTCCTTTGTCAAAAACCTTACTCCTTCAATTCGCTTAGCTGTTACAAGTACAGCCCCCCCCCCCCCCCCTCCTCAACACGACCATGATGAAAACCCAACTAGCGCTCGCAAGAAGAAAAACCATTATCAAATACTTGTGTAATCGGATAAATGATCGAGTGCGATGAGGTCACAAGCCCCCCCCCTCCCCCCCCTGGGAGGGTGAAGGGGGAGTCGCCCCTCGAGCCATCCAAGGAGGGATTCTTAATTCCCCTCCTAAATGTCTTAATTATAGTGTTGGGCGTTACTACCATAGGCGATACATGGTGAATTAGAACATGGGGGGGGGGGGGTATATGTGCGTAGATTAGTAGCATCTTGATGCGCTTTGGTTAGGCCTCCTTCTTACAAAAATTGCACTTTTCCCAAAATTCAGCTATTTTTCAATTCTGTTTGCATAGATAAACCTCCATGCTCAGAATTTCGTTCTTTTTTAACTACTTGCGGGAAAATAAAAATTTTGAGGTTCTGTTTTCACTCTTCAATGGATAACATTTCCTTGTGTACTTTTCCATAGTGCTTTTTACCAAAAGTCCTCAAAAGTCCACAATTTTCATTTATCTACATGTGTGAGCTACATATATTTGTTAAGACTAAAATGTTTATAAATAACGTATGATGATGATATTGATGTTAATGCACTAAGACTATACGAGACGATGATTGGTAATATATGACGATCACAAAAACAATTCCTTATGCGGGATTCGAACCCACGTCCACGTAAAACCATACGCTAGGGACCAGACCAGCGCTCTAATCGTATGTGCCACCGCGAACTGCTAGCTAGTCATTCATTACCTTTCAGAGTACACACCAAAATTGATCGTAATCGATTGAAAAATGTAGACGTTGGAAACGTGAGAACGCTGATTTTCGTCTAGAATCCCTGTATTCTCGTGCTCTGCTTGCATGAGGTTTAGTTAGAACTTGGTCCCCCTCCAACCACACAGGTTTAATATCCCGTTGACAGTTCGAGTTTCGCGTGTTTCCCATGTGAGGTTCACGTGAACCAATAGGAATGTAGGTTCGTACATCGGTCTCTCGTTCTGCGTGGTCTAGAGTTCATTGTCTTATCGTCACGTTAGGTTAGGTTCTGTTGTGCTAACTCTTCAGGTTGGAGTCTCCTTTAGCAAGTTCAACAAAACAGGAAACTGCAGGTGTGTGCCTCAGTCTTACGGTAGCGTCTCTGCGAGGTGTGTGCCTCAGTCTTACGGCTAGCGTCTCTGCTTCCAATCCAATCCAATGCAGAAGGTCCAGGGTTCGAATCCCGCTATGGACAGAAGTCCATCAGCTCTTGGCTTAGGAATATGTAGGAGCCTTTGGAGCCGTCCTAGAAACGAGCCACATAATAAATTAAAAGTTGTTCTGAATCGGCCTTGTTGATTCTCGCGTTGATCCGCGGGTGTTCGCACTGTCCGTGGACTGGTTCTGTCCAGCACGATTGTGCCCTCCCCCCACATCCCCTAGGTCAGAGTAGCGCATTATGACCTAACGGTTGACGCGCCCTTTTACCTTCTGTTCTGATTGGTGGTTCCCATGGTTTCTTTGGTTCGGGTGCGCCATCCGTTCTCTGAACCAGCCAAGGGTAGGGGGAGGAAAGGGGGTAGTTCTCACGTCGTGCGTTCTCTGAAACCAGCCAAGGGTAGGGGGAGGAAAGGGGGGTAGTTTGCTCACGTCGTGCGGTTCTCTCAACCAGCCAAGGGTAGGGGGAGGAAAGGGGGTAGTTCTCACGTCGTGGTCGTCATCAAGGGTGGGGAAGGGTCCCCGACGACAACCACCAGAGCTCTCCTCTAGTTTCGGGTAGTAATACTTCCCTGAATTATACATTTCCTTACCGACATTGAAATATCGTCGCTTGGACGACTGTGCAGCTTTGCGACACGGTATGCGACGTGCGGCCAGCCAGCCGTGAGTGAGTCTACCACATCCTGTCTGTAATCTCCGCGGCTCCAGAGCCGAGCCCTCCCTGCCCCACATGTGTCCGTCTGTGTCACTACCGCCGTTCCTCCAGGGACCGAGGCGGAACCAGAGAGAGGGGTCCCCCCCCACTTCTGTATCCCCACCACTTTTAATAATTGAAACCCAAGTCATAACTCAAACCAAACTGGCAATCCACAAATAACTCACATTAGCCTCCTTCTGTCTCGACTCTTGTGTTTGCTGCTATGGGACACACTTCGCAATACCCTTGGTTTGGTTACCACATATACGCCACGCGCGAGACTCTGATTCGGGAGGTCTCGGGTTCGAGTCCCACCAATGCTGACTGAACGTTCCCCCGCCGAGTCCCTTTAGACATCGTCGGGGACCCCCCCCCCCTTCTCTTGACGATCTCCCCGACGACAATGACACAACGAACGATGATAAAGACGATGACGACCGCGACGTGAGAACTCCCCCCCCCCTTCCTCCCCTTCCCCGTGACTAGTTCTGACCGGCATGGGCCCCTCCTCCCCACACCCCCTAGGCTAGAGTGGCGCATTATGACCTAACGGTTGACGCGCCCTTAATTCAAATAAACAAAAAAATTCTCTGAACATCTCCTTCACAATAATCCTATCAGTAACACCCATCAAAGCCATCCCATCAAGGCCATCGAAGTCCAACTCGCAATCTTCTCGTGGTTTGGCCCGTGATAGGGGAGTTTTTCTCCCTGAAACTAATGGCGAGCTCTGGGTCGTCGTTGGGGAACTTTCCCCTTCCCTTTGACTACCTCCCCGACGGCGACGACAATGACAACACGGACGGATGATGACACAGACGGAGACGACCACGACGTGGGGGAACCCCTTGCCCTCCCCATACGCTTGTGGCTGGTTCTGACCAGCACAGGCCTGTCCACCCCTTGTGCCCCCGCGTCATCCCTTACGTCCCTCCCTTCGTCTCGATTAGCCAAGTTGCATAGGTATGAGACGTTAAGCAATATCCAATCAATCAAGTAACACCCTAATAAAACAAGTTGTCACCTGAAGAAGAGGGTCACAAAATCGTAACTGTCTGATGGCCGACTTTACATACAAAATAAAAAATATGCCCGTCCCCTTCGTTAGCTCCTCCACTCTAAAGAATGAGGATGTTGTAAATCTATGACTTTATAATGTTCTGTATACTCGGCACCTTCGCCAGGGATTTCAATGCACGACACGACTTTATATTCGTGTTTTCTTCAACAATCTGTTGATCAGTAGCTTCGCTCCCTATTGTGTCTACTCTCGACTCCCGTGCTCGTCAGAACGCTGGTCTGGGCCCGGGGTAGAATTGGCCCAGAGCATGGCTCTGCTACATTCTCTGCACTCCTGAGTGCCTGATACAAGCTGCTCAAGCTACGTAGTCTCCCGCCTGGGCCAGGGGAAGAATTGGCCCAGGACCTCATTCTATAACTTACAGTGACAAACTTGTCACGTGAAATGAAGTGAGAACTCCAGTTTGGTATTCTGTAACGACATTTGAAGTGTCATTTGATTTCACGTGAGAAGTTGTCACTGACAAAAAATGTTTGTGAGAACTTATCACAAAGCATGTTAAAGCCAAGGGATATAAATAAAACAATGCTAAAGCTATTAAATGTATTATACTGTGCTGTTTTAACCTTCCTGTTGTTACTTTTGCACTTTTAAATGTTTACGTTATTTTTTCCATTGATTTCAAGAAAAAAGTGAGGTTATGTATTTGTTTTGTTTTGCAAATTGCAAAGTGAGGTAATGTGAACTTACGTCTCAATGTAGGGACTTTGAACATCAATATAAGTAGTTCTTAAAGCTTAGGCCTACTGTCATAATTAGGCTAACCTACATGGGCTCTAGGGCCTACTAATTGTATGTTTCTAGAGCTCTACGACTGTCACAAGATACGCGTAGGCTAGGCCATAGGCCTAGGCTTGCCCAAAGGTAGCAGCCCATCAGAAATTCATCTTTAAAATTAAGAATGGGAAGAAGTGGTTCAATATGATAATAAAGTATCAAAGCTAGGCCCTAGCACGAAACTGACAGCCTAGAAAAGGCTAGGCCTATGCCTAGTCCTAGCCTGACAGTTTGTATGCTAAGGTGACTAACAACAAAGAAAACAAAGAAACAACAAACCGTCATTAACATTATTCGCCTATTCCGATTGGTTGAAATACTTTACGTGCTACGGGGCTCAGTCGCTTGAAGTTTAACCAAATCCCTGTGCTGTGACAACTCAACTTCTCACTTGGCCTTCAGAATCGCTCTTTTCACGTGATATCTTTTCACGTGAAATGATAACTTGTCACAGCGCCGTGAAGTGACAATTATTACATAGTTACAGAATAAGGGTCCAGAGCATGGCTCTGCTAATCGTAAAAGACGATTCAAGAGAAAAAGTCCACCTTGCAAACATCAGCTAGAAAGAGCGGAGTATCTTTTCCCCGAAACTAGAGGCGAGCTCTGGCAATCGTCGTCGGGGACCTTGTCCCCTTCCCTTGACGACCCCCCGGCGACGATGACAATGACACAACGAACGATGACAAAGACGATGACGACCGCGACGTGAGAAACCCCCCTTCCTCCCCTTACCCGTGGCCTGTTCTGACAGCATGGGCCCCTCCTCCCCCCCCCCCTTAGGCTAAAGTAGTGCATTATGACCTAACGGTTGACGTGTCCTTAATCCAAATAAACCGCGGAAGATTCCCAAACTGTTGTATCGAAAATTTGGAAATGAAATAAAAAATTAAGAATATTTGAATTAAAAAATTGTGCAAAGTGGAAAATGGTTACCAATGGATCGGGGTTTAGGAATAAGGGGGCGGTTGCGCCCGGACCCTGAGAGATTGAGGGGGTGCACGGCAAGAGGGGGGGGGGGGGAGGAACTTAGGAAGCCCAGCAACCAGCCTTGCACCCTGGCCTTTGAATTCCTATCTATACCCTACTTGTAATGGATGCAAATGCAATGGTAAAAGGGAAGGTTTGTTTATTATGTGGGTACAAAAGTAAAGAAAGTGAAACTCCAAGGTTTGTGTGAGTGAAACAACATTAGGTTTGTTCTTTTGCCCTGCTTCAACCAGAACACTTTACGCCAGGAGTAAACTAAATAATATACGTATTATAACGCAAATGGGAGTAAATTCATAGTTACTCCAACGCGTACAAAAGAACGGTGTTATGATTGTTTTGATTGACTACTGCTTGTACTCTCCAGTAGCAGGTGTAAAAACACTACTTCGCAATCACAATTTTTAGGAAGTTACTCCAGGACAGAAAAGCTGTGTTTTGTGAATACGGTACCTTACTCCTGGAGTAGGATCTCAGGACAAAAGAACCCGCGGATGCCGGTCAGACAGCTGCAGGACGAGGTCGTGGTCGTCAGAGGGGTCGGCGCCAACCAACCCTCGCCGTCCTCCGCAGACTAGACCCTAACCACGTGACTAGACGGCAACCCCCCCTCACACCCCTCGCACATTCCTCAGTTTGTTTACCGTCGTCCTCCGCAGACTAGACCCTAAAGCGGCCCCCACACGTTCAAACATTCGTAAAAGTTGCTTGACAACATCGTGTTGACAGCAAGTTGGGAACGTGTGGGGGGCGTGTCAGCGTGTTGTCAAGCAAATCGTAGTTTTCAAACCGTTTGATATTTGACCGCGCTTGACAGCATGTTTGAACGTCTGGGGGCTACTCAAACATTTCGTACGAAAAGAGATCATTAGTCACGTCTTCAGGGAGAAGCTTTGTGCCACCAACAATAGCACACGCAACTTTATGCTTGGATAATGAAGGAGACATTCTTTTTGCGTACTTCCGAACGCAAGGAATGGCCTCTAATGAGGGTTGGTCAGATGTAACCCCCCGCTGTGTCCACGCATATCGGTTCATGTGTGGGGAGTAGCAGCTTGTCAAACGGCTGTTGTCAAGCAACTTGTACGAAATGTTTGAACGTCTGGGGGCAGCTTAACCACGTGACTAGACGGCAGCCCCCCCTCACACCCCTCGCACATTCCTCAGTTTGTTTACCGTCTGCACTCGGAAGTCACGTCAGGGGGCGTACCCGGCCACTGTCATTGTCAGCTGGGCGATAGAGGATCACGAACATTTAGACGTTTGGCGTGTTTGTTACTATCTTTGTAACCGGGGGAAACCTGTTAAAAGGTTCAATGTATGCCCCTCTTCATGTGAACTTAGGTATGTTGCGGATAGGACAATATTGTGAGGGGATGTCCTGTCCCGGAAAAAACTTCAGACAGGATTGCCGGTCTAGACGGGATTCGAACCCGAGACCTCCCGAATCAGTGTCCGAGCCAACACTGTCGGTATATTTGTAATGAAGAATGCTTGGTTGGGTTTATTTGAATTCAGGGCGCGTCAACCGCTAGGTCATAATGCGCCACTCAAGCCTAGGGGATGTGGGCAGGAGGGGCCCATGCTGGTCAGAACCAGCCACGGGTAGGGGGTGAAAAGGGACGGTTCTCACGTCGTGGTCGTTATCTTTCGTTTTGTCATTGTCCTTGTCGGGGAGGTCGTCAAGGGAAGGGGAGAGGTTCCCGACGATGACCGTAACCTTCCGTACCGTACACCTATGAATTAATTTGTTAACCCCCTTTTAGAATTCCTGGATGCGCCATTGTCTTCCGCATGTCCATCGGATTCGGCGGTCATGTTCGGTTTTTATCATGAGACGGACATGACACACTAGTTTTCCTAGGGGTTTCTTGCGAGTTGCGATTGCCGCCTAGTTAGACATTTCCCTCTATACATACTAGTTAAAAGGGGAATGTATTTCCACTGGCGATTTAGTACGCAATAATAGGAGATACTGTTACATTTACTTATAGAAATCTAAAAATAAATAATCTTTATCTTGTGGTTAAAGATTGCGGGCTGCGGTTTAATTACACAGTGTACATTGTACAAAGATTTTATTAATTATGCATTAATACTGGAACAATTAATTTATTAGGAGGCAAGGTCCACTGAATCTCTTAGGCGGTCTTTCGCGGAGTGCGTAGAACGACTATCGCGTGGAGAAGACCTTGGTCTCTCTTCTCTCTCTTCAATATTTTTTGCTCATTTTATTCCCTGTCCCAAAACGAAATTTTGTGCAGGGGAAATTTTTCAGATGAATCCTCCACAGTGAATTTATTTTCGGACCAATCCCAATGCTAGTTGCGCCCTAGATACACCAATGGCGGAAGGGAGGAAGTATTTGTTGGGCTCGGCTAAATCCGTACGGGCTCAAATTAAACTTCGTGCATCTCCGTGAACGATGTGACGTAACCGTTTACAATCGACTTTCTGTCTACTAACCGTTTGACTTATGTTTGTCAAAACGTTCCCACAAATTTTAATGCACGTCTTAAAAAAACTAGCCCCTACTTGCCTGTGTTTCTTGTGTATGCAACGTGAATTTTATTGTCTTTTATCACAGATTTTATTTAAAATTGATAAAATATAGTGTTTTCAAATAAAAAATGTTTACGGACTGGTTTGTCATTTGCAAAACTAGTTTGGCCAACTACGGAGAATGCAATAAATAATACAAACAAAGAGCATCAAAATCATTTCCCCATAATTCTCATTTAATTTTTGAATATGATATTATATACAATACAATAATGATTAAAATAATTATGATGACTATCACATTGTCAAAAGCAAAGATAATTCAATAATAACAAATATAATAAAATTTTCAATAAGTGTTTGATAGGGAAATTTTGTATGCATAGGTTTGGCATAGTTGGCGTTCGTAAAAATCAAAATGGTCGTTCATGTCATTGTACGTCAAGAATATTTTCGCGTTTACATCAATTTATTGACAGAATGAATATGTCAAAGTGTCATAATTACATAATTAAAGGTGTCTGAGTGATTATAAAATATTATCTTGTTGTTATTTGTGCTTAAATAGTCTTGTTTATCGTTTTAAACCAGTAATATCTGTGCAGTGACCAGTATTTGACAATTGGTAGCCCTTTTCTAAACAATGGGGTTTGAAGGATTTGTCTGCTACTTTGTGCAGCTTACCTCGTCGAGCCGTCAAGAAACATTATGTGGTAAAATGATAATAAAATGCTCTTTAAGAAAATATATTTAGAATAATATGATTTAAAGTGTGGGGAAATGAGTTAAACAGTGAAATCTGTGCAGTGGACCTAGCCTAGGCTTGTAACACCAACGTAAAATACGCTGTGTTGAGGGCCTAGGCCTACGAGAGATGCATGGATGGATCCCTGGATCCTACCTAGGCCTAGCCTAGGTACCTCTAAAGAGATAGATAGGTCTATTCAATACACAAAGATCCTACAAAGGCCATTTAATAAAGATTATGGCTTATTTTGTCTTGAATCTTCGTACATTTGTAGGCCTAGAATGAGATGTTTGGCCTACACACCTCATGCCCTAGGCCTAGTGTGATCACTTGTTTGAAAACTCCACATTGGCCTACTAGCTGCCACATTTCCACCACCATATATCCACCGTAGGGCCTAGTAGACCGGCAAATCCACTGGCACTAAATCTATCTACCTATCTGTTCTGAATCGGTCTAATTGATTCTGGCGTTGATCCGCGTGAGTTCACACTGTCCATACCACTGATTGCTATAATGGGGACCGTATTACAGAAGCGGTGCAGTTCAACAAATTCACAGTCTGCCCCTTCATTAACGCATGAAATTATATTGTTGTGCAAATAAATGAGGCTGTGAGACGGGACGGCTAAATCACATGGTGCGAAGCGGGCGCTGGACTGCCTACTGTCACCAAGCATTCTTTTCTTGGCACTCTTGTAGTTGGCGGGTCCCAACTTTTTTTTCAATGAAAACATACGCACCCGAAATCCTTTCCGTTACAAAACTACTTTCGTTAGGTTAGCCAACTTTCCGCTGGCTACAGTGCGCCGCGCTAGTTCTAGGATATTTTCGAAAAGAGCGCACCCGAAATCCTTTCCGTTAGTGTATAAAAGTTGGGACCCGCCAACGACAAGAGTAGGTACCCTTTTCTTTTTGGTAAACTTTGCTGATTGTTTAACTTAAGTAATAGGCTAACACACAACACTGATGCATCTGTTATTTTTCTATAAAACGTGAAAAAATAACACCGGTACCAGTACCTACTGTTACATTATTGAATTGTGAGACAACAATACGGACACAAGCGTGGCTGTTCTAATTAAATTGTGTGTTACGTGAATGTGATCGCTCGCAGCGCTCTCTTTCTGTCATACGTCTCCCATATTTCCTATTAAAAATTATCGATCTTTGGTTGGTTATCGCTCGCTCGTTGATTGCGTCGGGGCCTAACAGGGTTGGCTTGGTCGCTCTGGTTTAATGTTCCCCATTGAAAATCAGTTATATTTATATGGCTGAGTGGGTAGACTCTAAATAGGCCTACGAATTATTTTTGTAATTTTTTAAAAAACACTGGCTTGGTCCCAACGAATAGATCTATGCCTAGGTCTTAGACCTAGATGTCTTAGGCCTATTATTCTGTGAGACTCACATCAATGGTTAAATTGCATTTGAACAGGCATTGAGTACGGTAATCTAGGCTAGGCTTAGTTTAGCCTGAATTCTCGAAGTTTAATTTACTTTGAAGCCATACCATCCATACCCACGGTAACTCATGTTCATTAAAGACGTTCCGGTAAACTAGTCTAGGATTTCGGCTTTTACCGCTCTGATCTTCCCATAGGTCTACCAAAAATGTATCTGCATTTAAACTTAGTATTTTCTTAGGTGCTCCCCTTCCATTTTATTCCAAATATCAATTTAATCTGGTTTTGTTCTATCTGGTTTGTTTAGATGCAGTTTTGATCCATTACTTTTCGAAACATAATTAGCTAAAATGAATCTTCTCTTTTGTTTCAGACATTCAGAAGAAGAAACTTATATTGATCAACAAGTAATTAATTTGTGTCGCTTATTCGTAGACCCATAGCTGATTTAAAGATGGGTTAGTCAAGATATCTTAAATCCGCAACTTTTAAAAATATTTAAGAGACGTAACCCAATCGGGATTTTCTAGTTTGTTGTAGTTTTCGGGAGTGTAACTTTATATAGTATAAAAAGTGATAGTTTTTAACAGTGTAATGGCAAATGCCAACAAGTGCTACGACCTGGTCACTACATAAGGACCTACGGAGATGGATGATGGTTCACAAAAACTCTTAGATGTCATTGAGTAAGTATAAATTCTTGTCACTTTTATCGGGTGAGTAGGCCCTATCTAGTGTAGTATGAAGCTAAGCTTGTAGGTCCAGTGTAAAAGTCTTCAAGAGACAAACATGTACTCGGCACGCTCGTAAGCACTCAAATTAGGATGTACAACGCTCTTGAAAAAAATTGAAACTACATACCCGGTACGAGAATTCTAAAATGCATACGACACAGATTTTTTATGCTGAACAACGTCAACATACAACAAACAGAATTGATATATAATAAACCCTACTATAGACTATACTATTGTTACCTATGCATAAAGTCGACGCAACGGGAACAAGAAGAGGTTGCTCCCATCGCGTTGACTTTACGCTTAACAAAGGTGAATAGTTGGCCTAGGGTTTATTACATATAAAGCAATTTTGTTTGTTGTATGTTGTGCATACAAATATCTGTGTCATCACTTATGACTCATGAATGTGCATTTTAGAATTCTTGTATGCACGTACCGGTAGTTTCAATTTTCGTCCAGAGCGTTGTACCGGTAGGCCTAGGCCTACATCTTAATTTGAGTGCTTACGAGCGTGCCAAGTACATGTTTGTCTCATGAAGACTCTTAAGAGTCTTTGAGCACTTCAAGTGCAGAAGGAGTTGGGTTCAAATCCCGCTTCGGGAGGGCTATTCCTGAGTTTCCTTGAGATGAGCTATTAGGCCTAATAGTTAGTGCCTACCTGTTAAATATTATTAAGTGAACCGTTACGGTAGCCTACATGATAAAACAATTTAGGGTAGTAGGCCTAGGCCTACCCGTTTGCATCTTGTGCAAACTCAGGAATAGTCCTCCAGGCTGAAGATTTTAAACTTCTGATTTGGGTGAATTTTTTGAAATGCATGTCAAAGTATTTTTAATTGATGCTAACTTGACAATTTTTTAAACACTTGATAGGCCCCCTACCCTGTTATTAATTTGAATAAATACAAATTCTAGGCCTAATTAAATTGAATAAATCCATATTATCACGCACCCGTTTTCCGAAACTGATGTCAGTTGTTACTGAGCGTTACGTGACAGTGATTGAAAATAGTTACCGACCTGATTAGTTTTGTACGGCCATTTGTACATATTTCCCGACCGCTGTTCGACTTCATTGTGTAAGCGAGACATGTGAAATAGTTCCCGACCGACTTCGGTTGTGTAGCGGACATTGTGTAAATAGTTCCCGACCGACTTCGGTTGTGTAGCGGACATTGTGTAATAGTTCCCGACCGACTTCGGTTGTGTAGCGGACATTTTGTTTCCAGTGATCCGTCGGCGCTGGAGTCGTTCCTGGGCCTGACGACCGAGGCCGGGTCTGTTGAACGCGCGACGCTCGCGAGCATCGTTGTGTCGCTTCAGCAGAGCCTGGCAGAGACGGGCGCTAGCGGGGGAGGGAGCGGCTCGCTGCTGCTCACTCAGACGCAGGTGCGCTGGATTTGTTTACTTATTTGTTTATTTAACGTCTATCCTAGTGGGGCTGCCCTGATTCCCTAAACATTTAAACTAGGTACCCTAAACAAATGCCAACCTTTGCTAATTGTTCCTGTGTCAAAATGGAAATTAGAATTGAATTGAATTGCTAAGTAGATTATCTAGGTTTTGGCGGTAGGCCTAATAAACAAAATCATCTTTTCATATGCCCGCATTTTTGGCTTACAGGGCCATCATGCATTTTCTGGTTTTCCAGTAGAGACAGGCTTCTTTTTCCTCATAGTTCATGCCAAGTGGAAGGTCATCAATTTCGTCTTTAAGACTTGAACATCTCATCAGATGCTCTCTGTTCTGTTCTTCCCTCCCACATAGACTGCAAGTACTGCTATTGGTTCATGTTTATTTGAGGAAAGGTTGATTCAACTGGTTTCCTGACGAGGAGACTAATTATTGACAAACACGATTCCGTCTGTCAACAGCTTCAACAACTACAACAGCTCCAGGCCGCTCAGCAGTTCCAACAACAGTCGCAACACAACAACAACCGGCGACAACAACAACAACAACAACAGATCGTCTCCTCCGCGTCAAACGTCCCTGTTTCGACCCACCATTTTGTTTTGACCCCGTACTCGAACCAGAACCCTCCTAACCTGGCCCTGATCAACTCCTGCGGCACCTCTACGCACTCCCACCCCAACTTCATCTACACCCCGACCACGTCCCACACCCTCACCAACATGCCCTCGAACTCGACCGGTCTCAATATCAACTCCAACGTGCTGACGTCTTCGATGCCGATGTCTTCGTCTGGCATCTTAACCGGTTCGGGGATTAACATCTCCGGCGGGTTGAATCAGGGGACAAACGTTTTCGGTACCGGTCTTTCGGTTCCAAACTCCAACATCTCCTTGAATAGCGGCCAAGTCATCGTCGGACCAAACACTATATTCCAGTCGGGGAACAGCAATAACTTAACGAACCCCAATCTGGGGAATCAAAACCTCACAAACGCGAGTCCCGATTCACCGTTTTCCATCCCGACGAGATCTCCGCACGCGCCCCCCACTCCAAGTCCCTCGCCCCTCCCCCTACGATCTCCGGCGTCCATTCCCCCCCACCCTCCGTCCCCCGCACCCTCGCCTTACACCCTCCCCATGCAGTCACCACAGAACCCGTCCTACATCATATCCACTCCTAGTCTATTAAAAAGTGACTCGTTCCAGAACATGCCACTTTTGAGCAGTGCCAACAGCTTACAAAACTCCCAGAGTTCCGGGACGTACATCCTGTCGGGCGGGAATACCGGAGGACTGGTGAAAGACGCTTTCGGGAACACGCTTACTATGTCCGGGCAGACTTCGAACGTGGGCACGATGCAGGGCTCGCTAGTGTCGGGGAATCCGGCTAACTTAACAGGCGGTGGAAACACTGGGTACATCCTGTCCGGTTCGCAAGGATTGATCAAGGACGGTTTCGGCGGCCTACCGATATCAACAACTAGTCAGATAAACAACAACCAAGTGTCGACGTCGTTTATCCTTCCCGGGACGAACACCAACGCACAGAACTCGTCCGTTTCGAGTTTCCAAAACTCGCCGCAGATCGTCGTCCTCCCCTCGCAACGCGGTTCGAATTCCACTTCCCGTTCGCCGTCGCAATCTCCGTACCTTCAGTCGCCGAGTCCGCAGGGCATCATCCTACAGAACAGTCCGCGCGGGACCCACGTCACACAACAGCCGAACCAACAACCGACGTACACGCTCACGCACAACAACCTCCAGAACATAATGCTCGGGCAGAACATTGCCAACACGACGCTACAAAACTCCCCGCAGACGAACGCGGCCAACATGAAGAACACGCTCGCCAACCTGGGCCAGTCTGTGCTCTCGCAACATCTCGCCTCGCAGACGCAGAACATATTCGCGGGCGGTCACGGCCAGTCGCTGCACAACCTGAGCATGGGCGGTTCTATACTCACCCCTCATCTCGGTGGTCACAGCTTCAACTCCGGGTCGAACCCTAATATCAGATCTCCGCTGACTCCGGCAGCGTCCCCGTCTCCGCAACAGAGAAGCACGGCCCCTAGTCCCATCCGACCGACCACGCCGCAGCCCAACCAGGCCACCGTCATTCACCAGGTGAGCTGAAACAACAACAACATCGTGTTAATACAGCTAGTGATAAACAAAATAACTACTGAACACTGACCGAATTGGGTTTGTACGTTTTCGACGGTAATCTATTCGGTTGTGGTTGGTCGAGGTCGAAAGGTATGATTTGACACATGGCAGTGAAGTCGGAAAATGACCGATTGAAATGGATGTGTGTATTAGCCTATTTCCAATCGGGGAGCAATGGGTTTTAAATGGTATAATTTCCAAAAAAAAGAAATGCACGGGCCTTTTAGTGGTAGGCCCTTACTAAAGGTAGGTTTTCTTTGAGCATACTATTGTTATTCGTTTGAGAAAGTTAATGATCTGTCTGGTTGTGTTAACGTGTAGGTTAGGGCTTATCTCCCACCATTTTTTCTAATCAAACATAAACAAATTTCGACTAACGAAAAAAATCACATTCCTTTCGATCTCGACCAACCACAACCGAATCGATTACCGTCAAAAACTTGCGAATCCAATTCGGTCGGAGTTATAGAATAGAGGCCCTGGCAAGAATATCAATTTTAATTTCTTCAAACTAATTTGTCTGGAGGAAAAATGTTTTCAAGTAGGCAGAGGCTAGACTAACTAACTTGACAAGAATAAATAACAATTAGGCCTATGGATGAAGATATGAATTTTTAAAATATGAAGTGGGCCGCTACTATATCTAAAACCTCAAGGCTAAGACAAAATTTATATTTTAGCAACTTTTATTTTGAAAATTAAAGAGTTATTCCTGCATAGTATATTTCAGGGCTCTGGGAGAAGTAAATGGTCTTTCAAGGTTGCTCTAGTCTAGTTTAAGAATAAAGAACTTTGAAAGTTGCTTGGTGTAAAATGATAAGATGTTCATATTATTGTTGATGGTGCTTCCTATTGACCTGGGGGGTGGGGAGGTTAATATCAAAATGTTGATTTCTAGATGTAGCTTTCGCTTTTCGTTAGGTAACTTGTTGTTCTAGTTAAGTTTATAATGTAACCTACTAATGTGTTGTTTGTTAGGTCTTACCTGACGCGTCGTGTTTTCAGACGCTGCCCGCCGGCCTGACGCTGTCTAGCGGGCAGCAGTTTCCGATGCAGGGAGGCACGATGCTGCAGGCCGGCAGTCACCAGCTCGTACAGATCATACACCAGCAGGCGTCGGTGTCGTCCGGGGGGTATCCACAGCAGCTGATAACCACCGGTGAGTCGGGAACAAGATTAGTAAACACGTGTTAATACTTAATACTCAGCGGCTTGTAATAGGGAATGTTCCTTAACTTTTTTTATCACTCCACTACATTAAGGACTTCATTCTGAATATGTTAATCATATTTTTTTATTATTTAGATAAGATTTTCATTTATAAAAGTAAGCTGAAAGTTGCACCAATTTAATAATGGCAGGAAAAACAAGCCATTACGTCACTATTAGCTTTTGTTACGAATCGGCCAATAAGGTAATACCAAACAGTGATATTAACTGTGTAATTTAGAAGGCGGTAGTTTATTCATTGATCCAAAGACATTAAACAGCACATTGGGCAACAAAGCTCTAGACCCAAATCTTGACGTCACGTGCTGTTTGCGCGGGAAATAATTTACTACAAACTTAGTGCCTTAGGCCTACTAGAATTTGAAATATTAACTTTAAATTAGTTTTAAATTGCAGTAATGGCGTTTTAAAGTGTTTTTCTATCCATTTCTTACACCCACGTCAATATTTGAACATTCCCCATTGCTTGCAAGCGGTGTCACTCTCTCTCTGCTGACTTTGCTTAGGGTGCTTCACACTAGACACGTGTGATGTATCACCGGAGACGGCCGCCTGTGTTCACGACCAACACTTTAGCATCACCCGTGCCCAACACTATCCGCATGTTCAAAACTCGTTCATTGTAGAACGTAAATTCAAGGTAGATAGTCGGGATGACATTGATTCCAAAAAATTGAAATCGTCTTATTATGACCTAGGAATTGATTCTCCCCCCCCTCCTCCCTCCTCAAAACACACACACAAAAAAAAGCATTTGGACATTGGACTAAATACTACTAAGTTGTAACGATTAAAGCCAAACAGAGTATTTAAAAAACAGCTCTATACTTGCGCTCGGTAAGGTTTTATTTATTTATTTAACGTCTATCCTATTCAGTAAAAAAACTGATTTACAAAGGAGGACAGCTAAATAAATCTCATTGCACAGATGCAGACACAACAATGAACTACAGTTACCCTAGAAGTAAATAATTGAAATACGAACAATATTACAACAACAATGCATTGAAACACAAAAATTTTGGTAACAAATTCAAAAAGGATAATAATAAATGTTAATGATGCAATCGATTCCTCCAATTTGGAATCGATGCGAACAGAAATCATTCGATTCCGCCATGTCATTCGGTCATTCCTAGTAGATAGCAACTGTTTGGCTCGCTCTGCGAGAAAACTGCCATTTTTCGTTCCCACACTATCCCAAATGACCGTCACCGGTCACTCAGTGTGAAGGCTCCCATTGAAAACAACGTATCTCGTCCGGTATTCGGCTCGATCTCTGCGACCCTGTTAGACATAGGTTGTGCGACCGAACACTGCGATGTGCCAGTGTGAACGCTCTCGTTTAAACCAAGACTTTTTCCATGCCTATTGAGAAATAGTTTTACATTTGATTCTCACTTTTGTATTACAACACTTATTTTCTGTTTTCTACCTTTGTGAAACCCAAAAGTGGTATCATTGAATTTTAAAAAAGGGCAAAAAGCTCCTGTAAAGATAGTTTTTAAAGCCGGAAAAAATATTCACCAAAGTACTATTTTGCTAAATCAATGGGCGTTATACTTTGATCGTTTTGAACTGAATGTTTAACTTCTCTATTATTAATAATGATAATAATAATAGAGAATAATAAATAAAAGATATATATATAAATAAAGAATAATTTGAAAAGGCGGTTAATTTTCTCACAATGTTAAGTCACGTTGACGGCAAGTAAAATGCTAACAATGGAATTTGTCTGTCTGCCCTCCTGTCCCACAGCTAGTCGTGACTGCTCAGTTAAGGAACAACTTAGGGGTGAAATTCCTGTTCGCACGGTCAACTGACATAAGGATTCAATGACGACACTTTCTAATATTCGTAAATAATGATTTACTACTTTTAGTACTATGAATTTTATTGGGTTCAATAGGCTAATTTTGATTTTTTTACTAACTATTCAATGACTTTCCATTGGTGTGTAAGGTTTAATTATCCCACTCTTATCTTTTGGCCATTAGGCCTACTTCTCATTACCCTAAGTTTCTAAAATGATGTTTTGTATGATGGTTTTGTTGTATGATATACTATATTTTCTATTTTGATCGGCCTACTACAACATTGTGTTTATTTACATACTGTACTGTGTCATATGAATTTAATAAATTGTTAGCTAGTACCTAACATTTGATGATTAACATTAACTTATATTAACAATTAACCATATTAATCAACAAATGTCCATGATCATGATTCATGACACACGTAAAAAATATCACCTACAGCTTAACTCATATCACACAAAACTTGGCCAAGTAAACCCAGACTACTTACATAAATCTCTTTATAACCATCTTCCAGACTCCAACATGTCAAGCTATGACCGTTTCAAACATAAATTAAACCAAACCTTAATTCTAAAAGCCTACTATTGTCTTATTGATTAGGTACTTTAATGATACACTCACAGAAATTCCTGTTATTACTTGATATTATTGATTGACTTTATAATGTAATTAACCTTATTTTATTAATTTTTGAAAATTGTTATTCACAATATATTATAACAATTTCTCATTATCTTAGTAAAAGTAACCTTGATTTGATTTAGCTAAAGGACACATACACTAAAAATTGTGTTGTTATATAATATGGTACAATTTGTCCTAACAAAATTGAAATAAAAAATTGAAATTTGATAGTTGTAATGAAGGGAATGAATCAGGCATAACTTGCTACGCGGCCAATCCCTCTCTGATTCTCTTCAACATTTTAAGTTTAACATGTGTAGGCCTATTGTTGTAGTGAATAATAATAGGCTTGGGATTCAATTATAAATTCGTAAACGATGTCAAACCAATAATTTCGACATTACATTGAAAAAAAAATCAACATCGAAATTCTTTTCGACATCAAATTTTTTTTTTAAATGGGGGAAAAATTCATTATTTTTTCCCCCTTTAATGTAAAAATAAAATACTAAATAGGAAATGTAATGATGCAAAAAGTAAAATACTTATGGTTAGGCCTATTAGTATTACATTAGTTATCAATTTTCCTTTATTTTTTTATTTTTTTATTTGTGGCAAATTGATGTCTAGTCCCAACCCTCAATACATAATAATAATATTACCCGCGTGTGTACATGTCTATCTTGTGCGCAGGTCCCAACAACCAGATGCACCTACAGCCAAGCGTCGTGCCGCCCAAGCCCAAGCAGCCGCCCCAGATACTGCCCAAACCACCGGGCGGTAGTTCCTCTCTGACCACCGGTGCCTCCCACGTCAAGATGGCGCCCAACAACCGTATGACCGCCACCTCGCAGCACCAGAGTGAGTAACCGTTTCTTTCGCATTTCTCATTGGTCTTGTGGGTTTGCGACTCTGCTTCCAATGCAGAAGGTCCAGCGTTCGATTCCCGCTAAAGTCGGAAGTTTTTTAACTTCTGATTTGGACTTAAGTTTATTAGTTCTTGTCTTGGGAATTTGTAGACGGTGACTTTGGAGCCGTCCTAGTCACGAGGCACATAATAAATTCAAAGTTGTTCTGAATCGGCCTTGTTGATTTTGGCGTTGATCCGCGGGTGTTCGCACTGTCCATACCACTAATTGCTTTATTTCCTGTTAAAAGTATTGATCTTTGGTTGGTTATCGCTCACTCGTCGATTGCGTCGGGGCCTACATGGTTGGCTTGGCCGCTTTGGTTTACTGTCCCCCACTGAAAATCAGTTGTGTGACTGAATGGGTAGACTATAAATTCGGATTTATTTATTTATTTACGTGATAATAGTTAGGGCTGTGTGGATAGAAGTTTTGATATTTGGGTCGTGTACGGTCGTTGTATTACTGCATGTTTTTTTTAAATTCCGAATTTTGCTTCTGAAGAATCTTACATTATAATTTCCCCCAATTCATTTTCTATTGTCAGGAAAAGAAAATTGTCTGGACTGGACCAATAGTGTGTAAATCCTAAAAAAATAAATTTGGTTAATATTAATTCAAACTTGACTTAAATAAAAATATGAGAAAACTCCATAGGCCCTACACAAGCTTTTGAAGGTAGCCAAAAAATAGATGCTACAAAAATAAAATTCTATGAATAAATTGACACTTGAAAATGCTATGTCCACGTACCTCTAGCAATAATATAGTAAATATATATCCAGTTGATCCTAGCGTCCTACGTTCCTCGCGGTTGTCGTTGAGTCTTCTTGAAGCCGGGCGATGTGTGGGACGTTGCCCAAGTCACCACCTAGTCACATCACACTGATATCCAGACAACGAGCGTGAATGTGAGTAGCTGGTCACTTGAGCCACTCTGTTGTTGCCGGGGTCACGTACTTCAGACGTGCCATGTGTGGCTCCAGTTGATCCTAGCGTCCTACGTTCCTCGCGGTTGTCGTTGAGTCTTCTTGAAGCCGGGCGATGTGTGGGACGTTGCCCAAGTCACCACCTAGTCGCATCACACTGATATCCAGACAACGAGCGTGAATGTGAGTAGCTGGTCACTTGAGCCACTCTGTTGTTGCCGGGGTCACGTACTTCAGACGTGCCATGTGTGGCTCCAGTTGATCCTAGCGTCCTACGTTCCTCGCGGTTGTCGTTGAGTCTTCTTGAAGCCGGGCGATGTGTGGGACGTTGCCCAAGTCACCACCTAGTCGCATCACACTGATATCCAGACAACGAGCGTGAATGTGAGTAGCTGGTCACTTGAGCCACTCTGTTGTTGCCGGGGTCACGTACTTCAGACGTGCCATGTGTGGCTCCAGTTGATCCTAGCGTCCTACGTTCCTCGCGGTTGTCGTTGAGTCTTCTTGAAGCCGGGCGATGTGTGGGACGTTGCCCAAGTCACCACCTAGTCGCATCACACTGATATCCAGACAACGAGCGTGAATGTCAGTGGCTGGTCACTTGAGCCACTCTGTTGTTGCCGGGGTCACGTACTTCAGACGTGCCATGTGTGGCTCCAGTTGATCCTAGCGTCCTACGTTCCTCGCGGTTGTCGTTGAGTCTTCTTGAAGCCGGGCGATGTGTGGGACGTTGCCCAAGTCACCACCTAGTCGCATCACACTGATATCCAGACAACGAGCGTGAATGTGAGTAGCTGGTCACTTGAGCCACTCTGTTGTTGCCGGGGTCACGTACTTCAGACGTGCCATGTGTGGCTCCAGTTGATCCTAGCGTCCTACGTTCCTCGCGGTTGTCGTTGAGTCTTCTTGAAGCCGGGCGATGTGTGGGACGTTGCCCAAGTCACCACCTAGTCGCATCACACTGATATCCAGACAACGAGCTTGAATGTGAGTAGCTGGTCACTTGAGCCACGTCTGTTGTTGCGCGCGTCACTTTCTTCAGACTTGTGAGGTAGGTTGCGTTATCTGTTGGACTGCTTCCACTTTTGAAGGGACTGGTTTGGGTTTTCAGATGATTATCTATAATAGCCTATCGTTTAATACTCGATATTCAATACAATTTTGATAATTGTAACTGAAAATATTGTTTTGGGATTTGTCTCAATTGGGCATATCAGTATCACACTTATATATTTATGCGGACTGCCATACCATTGCTATTCAAGATGTGTAATAATAACCTGGTACTGTATTTTCTCTATTGTGGGTCACACAAAGAATTGAAAATTAAATGGCATATAACTGGGGCGCGAGCTATATCCGCATGCAACATTGTTGTAGTTCCAACCTGGCACTTCCAATGGTGGAGGTGCGGGGTCTTGGCGCGTCGTGTTACATAAAAAGTATTACTTTCGTAAAGAGTGAATGGCTACAATTTTCATTGATCAATATGCAATTATATCCATTGTGCATTCCTAGACGTGATTTAACAATTTTTAGAGAAGATATTTTGATGTACGGTAGTTCTTTATTTTGCGGAACTTACCCAAGAGTGTTTGTTTCTCAGTCTCGTGGCCCCGCTCTCTCGCGCATCATTTGTCGATAATCGCTGACGTAGACCACTCGCTGCCTCCGATAATACTGGATTAATGTACGACCACATCCGAGACAATACAAGCGTTTTGTGTGGTTCCCCTTGGTCAAACATCTTCGCCCTGAAACAAACAAACAATAATCAGGAGAATAATCCTTAGGCCTTCAGCCTGTGAAATTGCCATTAACTTGTGCGTTCGTGGTATTAATTTCCTCAGGAATTTTGTTCAAATGAAGTTTCAAATAGGCCTAATAGGCCTAGGCCTACATATTAATAAAAACATTCATTTTAGTTCGCACGAGACTCATTTTTTAAAACTTGTAGTCCTAAGTAGGCTACTTGGCAACCAGGATGGAAACTAGACAAATTTAACTGTGTTAACTTATGAAAAATGCAAGCCTGATAAACAAAGTACATGTACAAAGTTCAAACAACCAAAATATTTGTCAAATTAAGTCATATTTACTAGGGCTGTGCGAGACTCGAAATTTCGAGACGAGCTCGAGCAGGGATGTCTGCTCGACGCTCGCTCGAACTGTTCCTAGACGATCTCGGAAATTCGAGTCTCGAAAATTTCGAGTCTCGGGAATTTCGAGTTTCGAGGTCGGACTCGAGATACCAACTTTCGAGGAAACTGTTATTATTTGTGATTTTAGAAGAAGAAGAAAAGACACCGAATCAATTTCATCAATAGCAATCACTCAATCAGCATTGAATAGTGAGGTGCCTAGGCCTACGCGCGCCTAGGGCCTAGGCCTACTTCGCCGCCAACTTCGGTAATTTCACAATTTGTAGGCCTAATTTTGATCGCGGTTTTATTTACTATGCACAGCAAGTACTACAATAAATCCTGTAATCGGCGCATAATAGAAATGCACAATTCACTACGATCGAGTTGTGAGACCCATTGTTTTATTACGCAACGACGAATAGGCCTAGGCCTAGGCTACGATGAGCGATGCCACTAAAGATTCCGTATCTGCCATCGAGCTTAGCTCGATGGTATCTGCACACCGTGCCGTGATTCTGTCGTGGTTTATTTCACTTCCGATAGAGAGCATGAGAACGATTGAGAACCTTGCATTCAACCTTTTAACCGACGGATCGCAGCACTGTCGCTCAGCTCAGCATTATGGCCACCCTTTCGGCCTAAAAATCACAATACTTTAAATCTCGCTTTAAAACATTTTCCGCAGACGAATACCACATTCTTGAATAGAGACTGTGAAATACATATGTATTATCAAGAATCGAATATTCAACTAAGAATTATGTGAAATACTTGAGATTTTTTATGCTCGTTCACATTTACAAAACATACGCGAGGTTGGTAGAGAAATGTAATGACACTACAACCAATAAAACAAAAATAACTTTGGTAATAGCAATTCTTAAAATAATATGTTCAGTTAAAATTTTATCTCGGTGGCATCCGTTTATTATAAAATGGTAAGGGAATAATAATAATTATAATAATGAAATTGAAATATCACAATAACGACGCCCAATGATATTTATTTAATATCATTGAACGACGCTAAATAAGTTATAATCGCGTGTGCGTAAATTGTCAACGTTGGTGTGCGTGCTTCCGAGTAATTTCATGAGCGGAGACCGAAATGTCAAAATAACGTGATGATAATACATCAAACAAGAAGGCAAGAAGATCATGACCAAACAAATAGGTAGGATGAATGCATAATGCAATGGGTTTATAATCTTATTTTCTTACTTTTTTGGGTTTAATTATACTGAGAGTAATTAAATGTTAACTGTAATCCGGCAAGCTCAATAGGATGTTTTTGATGTGTTGTTCACGATGCTAAAATAAGTAGGCCTAGCCTAGCCTAGGGCTAGGCCTAGGCCTAGGTGCCTATGCCCTATGTACATTATACATTGTTTTGTTTGTGGAAATAAAGCATATATTCATTCAACTGTGTTTTATTACTGTGTAGAAAATAGAAGGGTAGCCTATCAAACCTCTTTTAGGCCTACGTTTTAGCCTACCCTACGTGCTTGAGGAGGTAAGGCCTAGGCCCTAGCTAGGCCTAGGCTAGGCCAAAACTGATGTTTCACGTCATGATTTGGGACCTAAGGCCTAGCCTACCTACGTTGTCGTACCTAGGCTAGGCTGAGGCATTAATGCAAACGTTTAACTAGCCTAGGCCTAATTAGAACATACGCCAGTTGTGAAAACAAAATATGTATACGGTACCTACCTAACTGTTTGGATATCAAATAAAATTATTCAAACTGTAATGTTTTCTTCAGTAGGCTAGATATAGATATTGGAATGGATTTAGAGGAAATGGTTGAAGAAGAGAGATGGGATGATCTAGATTTAATGGACGATGAAAATAATGATGAAACGGTAACCTTGGGCCACCAGGAAAGGCAACCAAGAACAGAACCCGAGACAGTAGTACCAGTAGATAAAATTTGTGGCAGCGTGGTATGGAAATACTATGAAAAGACTGATGTGGGGGGGAAGTGCAAATGCTGCCACAAATTAGTACCTACTGGTAAGACTGGGACGACTACAGGCCTTATCCGCCATTTATCGTCACATAACGCAATTTATGTGCGATATTTGGAGGATAAGAGAAATCAGACGAAATCCAAACCTAAACAAAACCAACGACAACCGGATATTGTTTCTTTGTTTAATAACCAAACCAAACTCGACCCTAAGTGTAACAGGGCAGTACAGCTTACACAAGCAATTGGTAAGATGATGGCTGTTGACTATCAGCCTTACTCCCTTGTAACAGACAAGGGCTTTCAAAATCTCATGAAGGTAAGCAATAGCCAATAAGCATGACTGGTAACAGCCCTTTAACATCGTCTTCGTTAGCGCAAGGCATAAATGAGACATGAAGCCCAATGTGTACCTATATCAATTTTTTGTGTTAGGAATTTGCAAACGGTGACTTTGGATCCGTCCTAGGAACGAGGCACATAATAAATTTAAAGTTCTGAATCGGCCTTGTTGATTCAGGCGTTGATCCGCGGGTGTTCGCACTGTCCATACCACTGATTGCTATTATGTCCTATTAAAAAATATCGATCTTTGAAATTGGTTATCGCTCACTCGTCGATTGCGCCGTAGCCTACAGGGTTGGCTTGGTCGCTTTGGTTTACTGTCCCCCACCGAAAATCAGTTATATAACTGAGTGGGTAGACCCTAAATACAAATTTATTTATTTATTTAAAATCAATACTATTCAATCAATCCTTCTGTTATATGATAGGCTATGCAAATTGTGAGTTGTACGATAATTTAGCCTACAAGTTCTTGTAATGTTCTCAATTTAGATTGCCGAGCCAAGGTATGTCATGCCTAGCAGGACAACCTTTTCAAGGCAAATAGTACCAACACTTTATAATGAGGTGAAGAGTCAGGTAAAACAAACCATTAATTTGCACCAAGAACAAGGATTGGCTTCAATAGCACTAACTACTGACGGTTGGACAAGTCGTGGCAACCAGGGATATGTATCGTTGACAGTCCACTATGTCACTAGCAGTTTTCAAGCTATTCACCGTGTCTTGGCGAACAGTCACCTGCCAGGTACCCATACAGCAGAACATTTACTGACAAAACTGAAGGCTATGGTGTCTGAATGGGGAATCGATGACCGTACAATCCCAATATATGTCGTTTCAGACAATGCTAAGAACATTCAAGCAGCCATCAACAGGTAGGTGGTTAGGCAGTACTATTGGAGGTATGGCATACCATTCTGAAAATTACTTAAATATCTTATAACTTACTTTATTTTAAATTTTAATATAGATCGGATTGGGAACCAGTCCAATGCTTTGCGCACACTCTGCAGCTGGTCATTGTTGATGCACTGCACGATGTAGCTGGGTTCGATAGTGTCTGTAAGAAAGGACGCGCAATCGTTGGGCACTACAAGCGCAGTTCGTCTGCATTGAACCGTCTCGAAGCGTGCCAACTGGCTCTTCATTTACCAGCACATTCGTTAATTCAAGATGTCGACACACGCTGGAATAGTCAGTATGCAATGCTGCAACGATTGGTTGAGCAGAGGCGGGCAATTTCAGCTGAGCTAGCAGATGGTTCAAGAAACATTGACAACTTATCGAATTCGGAGTGGATGCTGGCAGAGGGATCAATCGAAGTTCTTGAACCGTTGGACAGAGCAACACGTGAAGTGTGCTCTGAAGAATTTCCCACTAGGTCAATGATAATTCCTCTCCTTCATTGTATCGAGAAGAAAATCTTGTCTTTCATTACAAGTACAACTGCAAATGCTGACAAGCGTGGCATTACATTTGCGCGTAGTATTGACCGCAAATTAAAAGTACGGTTCCCTAACTATAAGAGAAATGTGATAAATATGCTGTCAATGGTTGTCGACCCACGATTTAAGATGTTGTTGTTTACCGAAGAAGTTGACAAGTTGTGGGCTACAAATCAATTGGCAATAGAATGCAAACTTGTTGAGCAAAAACAGAAGCAACTCAATACTCCGGCAATTGTTGCAGAACCTGTTGCAGGGCCATCGAGCTCTTCTTCCTTGTGGGAAGACTTCGAATCATTGAAAGAGCGTGTAGCCAACTCAAGTGAAGTAGATCAAGGAAATGCCATCACTAATGAAATAAAAACATACATCACATCAAATCCTATTCCGAGGAATGAAAACCCATTTGACTGGTGGAAACTAAATGTTTCAAAGTATCCCACATTGAAAGAGGTAGCCCGCAAGTATTTGGGTATTCCTGCTTCACAGGTTGCCAGCGAGCGCCTCTTTTCAACCAGCGGAAATATTGTTACCGCAAGGCGGGAATGCCTGGATCCTGAGAAAGTAGAGCAACTCTGTTTCTTGCATGCAAACATAAATATGTAAAGCCCAGATTCTGGGTAGCTAAGGCTAAGCATCGACATCAAATTTGTACACTTAATAATGAGACTGGAACTAAGAATTTGTTACAGACGATCCTGTCTGTTAGTCATTCTTTGTCTTATTTTATATTATGTTGCACTGATTCCAATGGTTCAGTTTATAATATACTGAGCAGTGAGCACATTTTATAAAATAATGGTGCGATCAAGTACGCTTATTTTTATTTTTCTTATTTTATTAGTTACGATACTCGGATTTCACTGTACAACAAGACTGGATTTATTTTTTTGTCACTAGGAGAGTATTGACTGATTAAAGTACCGGTAGGCCTACCTGGAAAATTTGCAATACATTACCAGACTAGGCTATAGGCCAAAACCTACTTTTTGTATTTAAATAAATATTCTAATACATAATCACATTAACATTTATAAAATAATGGTTGATTAAATAATAAGCTGGTTTGTGATCTAGTATGCCTACGCTTATTTATCATGGGAGTTAAAGACTTACACTAAGAATTTTTGAGATGTAATACTAATGGACCTACTGCTTACTTTGCGTACAAATACCTGTTTTATTTTGATCTTTCCTAGGTCTCGTCTAACAGTATAATAGTTCAACTTAGTGAGTGACAATTTGTTTCAAGTTTCAGTAGTGTTATACCACCAGTAAAACTAAGGTAAGGTTATGTAATCTAATTTCTAATTTGTGATTATTTCATAGGGCGCTTGAGGCATTGTTGGCCCTATCTTATACTTGTACTATGAAGGTACTAAGGCAGGTAAGTTTATTTTTCAGAGTTTGGTCCTACTTGCAATACTTTGTATGAATGTTTACTTGAATAAATAGTGTAGACTGTACTGTAGGCATATAATACTATCCTCAGTATCCTGAGCTTGTAGCAATAGTGCAGGCCAGTCTACCATTACAATTATAAAGTTGTTTTATTGTCTGTTATAAGTTGGTGTTTCCCCATTCTATACCCCATCCAATACCCCAATTTCCGTTCTGTGAGGGAAGGTATAATGACATGTTATAATATATGGCATAGGCTATATTTAGCAAATTTATTTGACCACATATTTATATATCTTGCTTGACTTTCCACAGAACTCACAAAATCTTAAAATAGCGGATTTTTCTAGACGCATATTTTCTGGACACTGGCCTAGGCTAGGCAGCCTAAGCCTACTTCTGGAGATGGCTTTTCCAAAATGCCTCGTTTTTGAGCTTGCACACGGAAAATGTATGGATAGGTAGGGCCTAGTGCCTAGGCCTAATAATGATGATTTTAAAATAATTTTTCATAAAATGTTGATCGCTAAATCTCGATATTTGCTTGATCTCGCTCGAATCTCGCTCGATCTCGAATTTTGCTCAATCTCGCTCGATCTCGAATCTCGCTCGAAATTCAAGCAGGAATTCTCATTTCTGCTCGATCTCGCTCGAATTTTAAAATGGCTGCTCGCACAGCCCTAATATTTACTTGTTCATCTTATTTAAGACTACAACAATCGACTTCACAGTTTGGCTACATATTTAAACACAGCAATATCAAACGATCAAGAATTTGAACAGTAAATGTACAGAAATCTAAATGTATTACGTATTGAAGCTAGATATGTCTAGTCACATGTAATGGGCCATAATTATTATTATTTGTGGACTCTAGTTTGACGTGACAAGTACGGTACGTAAACCCATCGCAATGTTCATTCTGTACGCTTTCTTCTTGCTGACGTCTTGTTGTCAGCCTAGTTGAATGTGAATATGGCTGGCTAAGTTCCAACAATGCCAAACTGCTTAATAACCAGCGTAGTCTTGTAGGAACTAAGCAGAGTAGTCCATACTTGACAGTCTGCTTGGCTTGACGGCGCGTTCCTCTAGCTGACGTCTCGTTGTCGGCCTAGTTGAATGTGACTATCACAGGCTAAGTTCCTACAATGCCAAGCTGCTTAATAACCAGCGTAGTCTTGTAGGAGCTTAGCCAGAGTAGTCCATACTTGACATTCATCTTCTCTGCTTTGGCTTGACGGCGTGTTCTTCTTTTTCCACGGTGTATTTACGAGGTGTCCCGTAAAGCGATGGCCATCTTGTTTTGCGTCCACGGTGGAATATCGCCGCTGCTTAGAACTCGGATAGGATGATATTACTGTTTCTAATTCAAGTAAATACACAAACTATCCGGGTTCTAATCAAGGCGAGCGCTGATCATTCTTCTTTTATTCATAGTAAATTCGATTTTTATTTGACAGCTGGCCAAATTACATTGGGTGACCACAGGGGTCTAGCGTACTAATCAGTACAAGAAAACATGTATGACCTATACATAATCAGTACATGAATAGAATTCCAAATAGGTTCAAAAATGGATAAAGGTTAAAACATTTTCTTTTTGATTTGAGATTGAAATGCATTTAAGAATTAGAGCAATAGAATACAAACTAATTTAACAAATTGCTTGCAGTTGCAACCTGTCAATATTTAGAAACCTGTTTAAAAGAATTAGTCGTAGCATTTTCTGGCACCCTGAAGCATTGTCTAGCATTGTAGGTTTCATAATATACAATGTTCAAAATTTAGTTACTAGCTAACTACTTCTACATGAACTAGCAGTGGCGTTTCCTGCATAGGGGCAGGTGGGGCTGAGCCCCACCAACAATTTCTAGCACGGCACAAAAGAATAAAATAGTAAAAAATATTTAAAATTGCTTGAATTATTTATGAAGTTAAAATCGTATTCAATTTCCGCATCAACAATAGAATTAGAGTCAAGAGTAGTTGAAAAATATCGTTACGTAGCAGCACCGGCCGCTGCATCCACGTGAAGCCCTAGGGGCTAGCGCTGGCTAGCCCTAGTCGCCCTATGCCTCTGCATGCACGTGTAGCTCCGCCCACACCGAGCGGATCGCGCCGCGTACGGTTCCAAGAGGGGCAAATCGGACCTAGCCCCATCCTGTGTAAAACACTGACGGGCGGACAAATTCGGCGCAAATACTTTGCGTAATAGACGGCATGTCAAAAATATCACTAAATGTAGTTATTCGAACAATATTCTTCATCTATTTACATGTAAACTCAAATGTTTGTACCCTAACTGATTTCCATACCATCGCTATTCAAGATGTGTATAATAACCTGGTACTGTATTTTCTCTATTGTTGGTCGCACAAAGAATTGAAAATTGGATGCATATAACTGGGGCGCGAGCTATATCCGCATGCGACATTGTTGAATTCCAACCTGGCACTACCAATGGTGGAGGTGCCGGGTCTTGGTGCGACGTGTTACATAAAAAGTATTACTTTCGGAAAGTGTGAATGGCTACAATTTTCATTGATCAATATGCAATTATATCCATTGTGCATTCCTAGACGTGATTTAACAATTTTTAGAGAAGATATTTTGATTTAGTTTTTTATTTTGTGGAACTTACCCAAGAGTGTTTGTTTCTCAGTCTCGTGGCCGCGCTCTCGCTCTCAACATCTGTCGATAGTCGCTGACGTAGACCACTCGCTGCCTCCGATAATACTGGATTAATGTACGACCACACCCGAGACAATACAAGCGTTTTGTGTGGTTCCCCTTGGTCAAACATCTTCACCCTGAAACAAACAAACAATAATCAGGAGAATAATCCTTAGGCCTTCAGCCTGTGAAATTGCCATTAACTTGTGCGTTCGTGGTATTAATTTCCTCAGGAATTTTGTTCAAATGAAGTTTCAAATATAGGCCTACATATTAATAAAAACATTCATTTTAGTTTGCATGAGACTCATTTTTTTAAACTTGTAGTCCTAAGTAGGCTACTTGGCAACCAGGATGGAAACTAGACAAATTTAACTGTGTCAACTTATGAAAAATGCAAGCCTGATAAACAAAGTACATGTACAAAGTTCAAACAACCAAAATATTTGTCAAATTAAGTCATATTTACTTGTTCATCTTATTTAAGACTACAACAATCGACTTCACAGTTTGGCTACATATTTAAACACAGCAATATCAAACGATCAAGAATTTGAACAGTAAATGTACAGAAATCTAAATGTATTACGTATTGAAGCTAGATATGTCTAGTCACATGTAATGGGCCATAATTATTATTATTTGTGGACTCTAGTTTGACGTGACAAGTACGGTACGTAAACCCATCGCAATGTTCATTCTGTACGCTTTCTTCTTGCTGACATCTCGTTGTCAGCCTAGTTGAATGTGACTATGGCTGGCTAAGTTCCTACAATGCCAAGCTGCTTAATAACCAGCATAGTCTTGTAGGAACTAACCAGAGTAGTCCATACTTGACATTCATCTTCTCTGCTTTGGCTTGACGGCGTGTTCTTCTTTTTCCACGGTGTATTTACGAGGTGTCCCGTAAGCGATGGCCATCTTGTTTTGCGTCCACGGTGGAATATCGCCGCTGCTTAGAACTCGGATAGGATGATATTACTGTTTCTAATTCAAGTAAATACACAAACTATCCGGGTTCTAATCAAGGCGAGCGCTGATCATTCTTCTTTTATTCATAGTAAATTCGATTTTTATTTGACAGCTGGCCAAATTACATTGGGTGACCACAGGGGTCTAGCGTACTAATCAGTACAAGAAAACATGTATGACCTATACATAATCAGTACATGAATAGAATTCCAAATATGTTCAAAAATGGATAAAGGTTAAAACATTTTCTTTTTTGATTTGAGATTGAAATGCATTTAAGAATTAGAGCAATAGAATACAAACTAATTTAACAAATTGCTTGCAGTTGCAACCTGTCAATATTTAGAAACCTGTTTAAAAGAATTGGTCGTAGCATTTTCTGGCATCCTGAAGCATTGTCTAGCATTGTAGGTTTCATAATATACAATGTTCAAAATTTAGTTACTAGCTAACTACTTCTACATGAACTAGCAGTGGCGTTTCCTGCATAGGGGCAGGTGGGGCTGAACCCCACCAACAATTTCTAGCTTGGCACAAAAGAATAAAATAGTAAAAAATATTTAAAATTGCTTGAATTATTTATGAAGTTAAAATCATATTCAATTTTTGCATCAACAATAGAATTAGAGTCAAGAGTAGTTGAAAAATATCGTTACGTAGCAGCACTGGCCGCCGCATCCACGTGAAGCCCTAGGGGCTAGCGCTGGCTAGCCCTAGTCATCCTATGCCTCAGCATGCACGTTTAACTCCGCCCACACCGAGCGGATCGCGCCACGTACGGTTCCAAGAGGGGCAAATCGGACCTAGCCCCATCCCGTGTAAAACACTGACGGGCGGACAAATTCGGCGCAAATACTTTGCGTAATCGACGGCATGTCAAAAATGTCACTAAATGTAGTTATTCGAACGATATTCTTCATCTATTTTACATGTAAACTCAAATGTTGTACCCTAACTGATTTAAAGTCAAACTTTATTGATAAAAAGTTATTTTGAACTACTTTGAACGACGGAGTACTTTTACGACTTTTGAATTCACTATACTGTTTTGTGAAGTTAAATTTATTCTCCTGATAAAATTTTTTCGTATTTTCTACATTAATGATTTTTTTAGCATTTATAAATAGATTGGTAGGACAAATCGAAGGTTTGGCCCTGGCATTTCTCGGGAAAAAAAGGTGTGAAAAAAAACATAATTAAATTACTTGCCCCACCAAAATATGATGCCGGAAACCCCACTTAAAACTGTTGCGATGGAAAAAATTTTAGGCCTACTAACAAATTTAATACTTTAAATTGAAGTTTATTGATTTTTAAATGCAAATGGTTCAAGGGTAGGAAAACCAGCCTTATTCTTTAAAACCAAATATTTCAGGGGGGACCTATTACCCAATGTGTAAAGGGGAAAATGAAAATTTTTTCATTTTTTTACAAAAATTTTCAATTTCACTATATAGTGTATATTAAAAATAAACTAAAGGGTTAAAGGCATGTTTTTTGTCAAAAAATAGCACTACAATCACCACCTTTCAAAAAATGAACACTATTACATATAAAAACGTAACTTAAAAACTTATGACCGAGGCCACTACTACTTAAAAAATTCGTTTTTAAAAGAAAGTAGTGGCCTGGGTCAAAATTTTTTTAAGTTACGTTTTATATTGTTCCGGGCCAATAAGCTCTTTTTAAGAATAGTATTACAATAAAGAATACTTAACCCGAGAGTATGCGTGTGGTCTTTTAACCCGTTTTTTTTTTTTCAACATTTGGTTTTTTGTACAGGGGCCATGGTGGCTTGTCTAGTTCCCCCTCCCTTCCCAAAATAGATTTGTAAAGCCAGTTGCAATCCCGCTTTCAAATTTTCTGCAGAACTTCTCTAAGAAAAGGGTCCTGTTGGGTTTTTTGGTTTTTTCGACCGCTGCGCCTACTAAGGGGGGCAAAAATATGCTACTAAAACCCTATTATGTAGAGATGGAGTCGAGAATATTCCCCAAAGAATATCCCGGCATGAGAATATTCGAAAATATTCTCTGAAAGATTATGCCGGAGCATATTTGAGCATTTTCTTCCCCCAGAGTTACAATCAAACAAATTTTTAAAACTTAAATAATATCATTTCCCCCTTTTTAAAAATGTTTTAGGGCCCAAACTTCACTTTTTTAGTAAGCTGTTGGGCACTGTGTGCTTTAGGCTTGGCTTCAACAACAGTACCCCATGTGTTTTAGCAGTGAATAGTCCAATGATTTGTATATTTAAATAATACCCCGTAAAAAATACTACTCTGGGGGCCCCTACCGGTACTTAAATTTTTTACAATAAAAAAATAAAAATAATAATAATAATAATAATAATAATAATAATAATAATAATAATAATAATAATAATAAAAAAAAATTTAAAAAAATAAGCAAAAGAAAACCCTACTGAAATTTTTAGTATAGGCCTAATTATGTAGTTCTAGATTTCTAAATTTAGTAGGCCTATTCCCAATTTCCATATCCGAACACAATCCCAAACTACAACTATTTCAATTAAATAGACTAAAACTTGTAATTCCCAAAGTAGTAGCCCCTTAAAAATTCACAATTTCCTATCGTTTAAAGGGGAAATTTCAAGTACATAAAGTCATTACAATTATTTCAAAAAAATTGAAAATTGATCTAATGTGCTTGTAAGACAGTTTTTTTTATGAAAAGGAAAGTTTTTAGAATATGCTGGGAAAATGCCGTGCTCGAGAATTTTCTCGGAATTTCCCGAAATATTCTCCAAAAAAAAAATCCGAGCTTTTTACATCATACTATTATAGACAGTATTTTTTATTGTAGGTTGATTATTTTTAAAACATACATTTTTTGGCATAATATTGAGACTATACGCCTCTCTCTGAGGGGACTTAGGTCTTTTGGAATGGTCTTTTGAAGATGGATTTTTATCTAAACGATGCCGTTGGTCTAAAAGGAGAGCGTGTATTTTCATGAGCTGGTTCGAGGTATACTGGGCAACTGGTTTAAATGTGGAAACCATTAAAACTAATTAAATACTAAAATCAAAAAGGTTTGATTTAAATCGAAACTGAGAAATTTATTTGATTTCTAAAAAAAATCCTTGTTCATTTAAAGTTAAAAATTTTCATATAAAATCTTGTAAAATCTTTTTATTAAATTCTGAAAAGCCAAGATCATATTTCATCATTTTCGCATGTAGCGTCCCCCGGGACTTTTGTTTGTACCATTCGTTTAATGACGCTGTGTGGGCTTTTTTGGTTATCATAACGCCAGATCGTATTTGGTTTGTTAAAAGCGGCGTCTGTCGGAAGTGTGTCGTGAGAGTTTGAACGTGAATTTGGAAAAAGGGTGTGTGCGTGGGCGTTTTAGACTTTGCAAAAAACTTAAGAAAGTGAACTGGGAAAAAGAACATTTTGGGATATAGGAAACGGTGTTAAAAATCCGCGAAAGTGATAATCAAAAACGAAGGGCGACTCCCCAAGAAAAAATAAAAAAAATAAACGAGAACGTAACCAATCGAGGTCATTTTATAAGGCTAGCCCACCCCGGGATACTGAATAAACGAACTTTTTCATGCTTTAGGGCATATTAATAAACCCCTACGGACTTGAAAAAAACGCTCGAAACCAAAAGGGGTTAGAACCATTCGATATCGGCCCGAGAGTTAGTTGGGATTTTAAAGGAACCGAAAAAGATTAATTCGCGTAGCCTGGATTTTTGGGACGCGAGAACCAAGCAAGGTTTGGTGGTCGTTTTAAAACGAAATCAGATTGAAATTTATAAAAAAGAAATGGGGGGGGATAATTTTGTCTATGAATCCAAATATGGGAACAAAAAGGGAACTTTAAATTTCCCTTTCGTATATGGCCGAGGTTTTATTTTTTTTGAAAATTGGTTTTGAAATCCGAAAATGCAGATTAGTTGAAGAATAAAATGGCGAATTTTAATTGCAAAGAGCTTAGATAACATAAACCATAAAAACTCGGAATATTCGTGATTCCCTGAGCCAGCAACGTCGAACGAAGTGCTTTGGTAATAAAGACGGGAAGAACAGAACTGAGCCGTAAAATAGGCGTGTTTCATTTTTAAACGTCTGACATTTTACCGGTGTGGATACAAAAAAATTTGGTTTTTGACTTGGAATGCTGATACGGGCAAGTGGAAACATTAAAAACGTACGGTCGGATTTGAGTTATTCGCACGAAAAAAATATCTTTTTTCCCGCTCAAATTATAAAGGGGAAATTTAAACTCAAGAGAAATCACACCGGGTACAAAATCAGAAGGATCTTCAATACAAGCTACGATCGTCACAAAACCCCCAAATTTACGGAATTACCGTCGGACTTCTTCGACGTCATAATTTTCGATGGGATCAGATCATTTGTGATGAGTATTTAAATTAATTTTTTATTAACAATTATTTTTCCCATAAATTTTGGGGAACCTTTACTGTTGTCCATCAGCCCAAGAGATATTTTAACTGGTATCCTTTTTCGCTTTTAGACATCAGTACTGATAGGGGGGGGTTTGAAATGTTTCCCTTGTAAATGAAGGAAATTCATTGTGTCATGCAATTTGCCCCGTTTGGTTTTAAATTATGAACCGTTGATTGTCTGTTTTAAAGTATCCTAGATCTAGTATAAAATTTTAAGTTGTATTTCAGAGATGTTTGTCTTCGCGTTGTACGATTTTTCAATTTTTTGGGGTCTTTGGGGAGTTTTAGGATGTGTTATGAATGTTAGGGAATTTTTGACTTGAGTACCAGGTTCAGCCTAGGTAGAGTAATCATTCAATTTGAGTGATTTTAGTCTTGATCAGTTGTTTTTTAAAAAATTAATTAATTTTTTACTTCCAATGAGATCAGAAAAACGTGTTTACTTAATTAGGGACCCTCGCCAAGTATGTTTTTTTTATTAAATTTTTTTTTTCGAAGTTTTTAAATATTTTTAAAAAGTATCCAACGAAACTTATCGATTCCTGAGGGGTGTAGGTTCGTTGGGTTACAAAATTACTGTCTTGGTTTACTAATAATTTGATCTACATGGTGTTTTAAAAAAATATTTTTTTACCTTTTTGTCGGTTTTGCAACATTCTGTTTTGACTGATTATTGTTGATTTTTATTGATTATTGATTTTAATTGATTAATAAACCTGTATGCTGTAAAAAAATGATAAATCACCTTATTTAGTAATCAAAATGTCATCCTGAGAACGTTTTAGCCCATAATAAATAATGCGGCTAAAGGACCGGGCGCGAATACAAAATTACAAACGGGGCGCGACTTCCCCGGGGTTAAAGGGCCCTATAATAACTTTAAAGAATCAGCTAGGGGTTTCAATGATAATATTTTTAACTGTCATGGTGCCAACTAACGTTAAAAAAAGAAATGTTATTTCATTTCCCAACTGTCAAAAATTTGCATATTTTTTTGGGGTAAAACTTAAAAAAAATTTGGAAAAATTTTCCCATTTTTCTCTCATTTACATAAAACGTGATTTTTGCCTTATTTTTTCTACACTAAAAGCATTTAGATCTTTAGTGAAAAAATCAAATTCACGAATTTTAGGGTCCCCAAAAGGGCTAACCCCCTTCACATTTGGTGTCTTAAATCTACATAAAAGTCAGGGTTTTTAAAAGCGACGCTGATCAATTTTAAAATTTTTAGTAATTCAATTTTTATATGACGCGGGCCAAAAGGGCACTGTCCCCACGGGAAATCATTCCCCTAATCAGTAGTTCCCAAATGTAGTATGGATCCCTGATCCCAATAAAAGGTTACTTATCTTAGCGCTTGAGTGCTGTGTTCCGTGTGGGCAAGCATGTTCTTGATCCCCGTCTGATTCATCCAGTATGATGCGTCCCAAATCTCGCCCGTTTCAAATAACCGGAGTCCTCCCCGAAACAGAAAACAACCCAAAAATCAAATTCATGTTTTTTTTGTCGTTCAACGGCGCACCCGACTGCTAGGGCGCGTGGCGTTGCTCTTGTCACCTCGTAGACCGGCAGAGTGCCCCCGGACCTATTTTAACCCGGTCCAACAGGTTTCATTGCAAAAACTTAAATACAGAAATTTTATTCACACAACAGTATTTTTTAAATTCCGTAGGCCCAATAAAAAATTTTTTAAACACATATTTTTTAGGGCCTAGATTGCTTTTTATGCAAATTTTATTTGAAACATTAAGAAACAAAAGTATGATTTGAATATTAATAAAATTGTTTTTAAAAAACCCGGATGTTAATTAGCAAAAAATTGGTGATTTTATTAATTTTGCAACATTTGTTTGATTTGTCATTTAACTTAGCGGCCCACGTAAGTTTTGTAGGTGGGTAGTGTCCTGATTGCTTATTTGTGTGCCGTGTCACTTTTTTCTTGTTCCCGTAGAGCGGGGGCCATTTGTTTTGAGTCCAGGTGGAATATAGCCGCTGCTTAGAAACCCCAAAAGGATGTGTTACGTTTTTTTTATTCAAGTAAATACACAAAATTTCAGGGGCCTAAACAAGCGAGCGTGATAATTCGTCATCTGAACTTTGTCCCATCTGATAATTTTTTTTAGGGGGTGTAGTGTCATGATTGCTTACTTGAGTGCCCCTCACTTTTTTTGTGTCCCCCTGAGCGGTGCAGCCCTCTTTTTTGACGTCCTGGTGGAAAATTTTCCGCTGCTTAGAACCCAGATAGGGTGTGATTTCTGTTTCTTATTTAAATAAATACACAAAATATTAGGGTTCTAAAAAAGACGAGCGCTGATAATTCTTTATCTGTAAAATTAGCTGGCGATTGAAAGTTTTGTAGGGGGTAGTGTCCCGTTGCTTACTTTGATCCGCCCCCTCACTTTCTCTTGTGTCCCGTAGGCGGGGCAGCATCTTTTGACGTCCATGGGGAATATTGCCGCTGTTAGAACCAATAGGGTGTTATTACGTTTCTTATTTAAATAAAAAACACAAATTATCAGGGTTCTAAACAAGACGAGCGCTGATAATTCTTCATCTGTATTAGCTGGCCGATCTGATAATTTTTTTAGGCGGTGTATGTCGTTGTTATTTTGTGCCGTGTCACTTTCTTCTTGTGTCCCGTAGAGCGGGGCAGCCATCTTTTTGACGTCCAGGGGAATATTGCCGCTGCTTAGAAACCCATAGGATGTGATTCTGTTTCTAATTTAAATAAATTTCCCAAAATACAGGTTTAAACAAAACGACGCTTGTAAATTCTTCTTTTATTTATAGAATTTAATTTTTTTGTCAGTGGCCCAAATTACTGATGACCACCGGGTCTAGCGTACTAAAAGTACAAAAAACATGTATGACCTAATAATAAAAACCCTCAGATAGAAATTTCCAAAAAGACCAAAAAAAGGATAAAGGTTAAAACATTTTCTTTTTTTTATTTGAGAAGGAAGCATTTATTTAAAAGCTTAACACAAAATAATCACAATAGCTTTATTGCAACCTGTAATATTTAGAAATGTTTAAAAGAATTGGTCCTGCTTTTCTGGCACCCCGAAACATTGTCTTGCTTTTTAGGTTTCATAATATCAATGTTTAAAAATTTGTTACTAAAAATGGCTTCAAGAAATTGGGGCCGCAGGGACCAAGAATTTCCTCCCCTCTTTTCCACCCCCACCTTCCCGGCACGAGCAAGTGGAAAGATTAGATCGTATTTTTAAACTAAAAGTCCACCCACCCTTTTTGATGGTCTCGAAACCAAAAAATTAAATTTTTTTGCTTGAATAAATTAAATCCATTTTCCTTTTATACGTAAAGTTGTAGTTTACCTTTTTAAAAAGCCCTTTAATGTTAATGATTTTAACTTAAATGTTTCACTGAAGTAAAACAACAAAAAAGTTTTTGAATGCTAAAAGTTTTTTGAAAAATAAGAACTTAACAGTATAAATACTTATTTACTACAATTAAAAAAAAAAGTCCGCCCCCAAACCCGGGGAAACGAACACGGATCTCCCGCATTTCCGACAGGCGTCTTAAAACCCCAGACCATCAGGACGGGGACATTTTTAAATCTGATTTGTAGTTGCATTTACTCTGAAACAAACACTTCTTATCAAGTCTAAGAAATTTTGTTCACATTGTTAGTTTTCAATCAATTTTTTGCGTTTAAAAACGTTTTCGTGTTTATTTTTTTTCAGGGGGAAACGTTTTTAAAGTTAAAAATCAAAAA